>CM062805.1:319576552-319821552 GCA_031772625.1 Pinus tabuliformis
TCAGACACCTCCCTGGCAATGGCACCAAAAACTAACAAGCACTAGTATTGCAGCAAGAATGCTACAACTCCTGGGGCTACCAACTTTACTTTATCAACCCAAGGTTCATACAAACTTGGAGGTGACAATGTCATATACACAAGTAAAAGTGATGGTTTTGTCTTTTGTCACTATTTAGCTAGTGAGAAAGACCACTAGGGTTTTCAAGCCAGACTTCTATGGATTCAAAAGAAGCTTGATTACTAATGAAAGAAAGAGAAATTTACTCTATGAGAAATCTTGTCTACTACAATAAGGAAAAGGAATGAAATCCAATGCTAAAAACACACCATTTCCTAACTAACTTCTGAGAAAATATGCTTTACAAGAATTCCAAGCTAACATGTATGAAATGCTATTGTCCTAAGTGTGGAAGTTAAAAACATCAAACATCACTATTGTGCATGTAAAGGACTAAAATATTTTTTTTTTTCTTTTTATTCTTTTTATGGAAAAACAAGTGTGAAAGTTAATGTCTTTTGGTGGTGTGGTAGGTGGCTTAGGGATTCTAGTGGATGGTTGGAAGGTTTGGGAGACCCTTAGGTGATCTTGTGTGGCTTCTTGAAGGTTTTCCTCAATTCATCCTCAAAACAAGCCACTACATGAAAACATATAGGATGTCCTAAAAACCTATAGGATTCCTTATATGTCTACAGGATATATTCGAGAGGAAAATGATGGGTGCTGAAGGTGACAGAAGGCTTAGGGAAGGTGGTTGGTGGATGGAATGGAGTGAGAAAATGCGTAGGATCACTTAGAACTCAAAACCAAGGCTAGGAGATGGTTGGATTTGCTCAACATGCTTGAAGAAGTTTCCTTGAAGAATGATGAAATTGGTGAGGGTCTTAGTGAAAGTAAGGAATGATCATGGATGGATGATGTTGGAAGGAGGTTTCTTTCTATGAAATCTTTCTCTACTTCTGGAAGACCTAAACTATATCAAACAATGATATTTTCCCAAAAATCATGTAAATAAGAAGAATTTCAATGAGCTAGAAAAACAGAGTTTAGTGAGCTAGCTCACTACTTCATGCATGAGGAGAATTTGTAGAATAAAGTGAAATAATTGATGAGATCTAATGTAAGATTGAATATGGCAGAAATGGCAGTTAAATCCTACACCTACATACTGATCAAATGTTGCTTCAAGTATCATAAACTCCAAATTCTATGCGAAAGTAGATTTGTGTCTTTTTGGGGCTACATGGGCATCCTTTCCTCAAATCATGATCCCTGGAGGAATAAGTGAGGCCAAGACACCTATTGAAATCTTTACGATGCTCCTTTTATCTCTTCTAACCTACTTTTGAAGTAAAGCAAATGGAAGAAAGCTAATAAACAAACTAATCAAATATGCACTACTTGCAATGAAACACTTCTAAGGACGATTTAACCATGAATCTATGAAACTAATCTAAGCATACAGATACAAGAAGAGGATCATTTTATACTAGGGCTGGGCCCTAACCCAAGAGCTTCAGCCCTCTGAGTTAACTCAGTACTAGATCATGAAAAAGCTCATTCTTATTATCAAAATAGAAAATTACATAGCAATGCCTTCCACAAGTTTGGAGCTGAAAAATAACTAGTGTTTTTACAACAAAAATTCGAATCGTAATGAGGCTCTAGCCCTCCTTATTTATGAAAATAAACTCTCTGATGACTTCCTTAAATCTAGGGAGGCTCGACTCCCAAACTCGAGATGAACAAACTCTTTGACTATCACTTGCTTGGTTGCCTTTTGATCTTCATGACTTGGCCACTTGTACTCCAAGAGAGCGTGATTGATGGAGGAATATTCGAATGAGGGAGGAGTAAATGAGGATGATTTACCTCCTACAATCTCTTTTCCTTGTCCCATTTGAGTTTCAGCCTTAATCCTGCCAAAATCCCCTAATTTTCTCTTTCAAACCTACATTCAATGCACATTAGTTCACTAGGCATAATATCTCACTTCAACTCATCTAATTAAGCAAAATATAATCAAAACATGTAATAAATTGTGAGAAGAGTTGATTTGACTAAGCTAGGAGGTGAATTAAGGTCCTTATAGTTACCCAATGATGAGGCTCATCAATATGGTAAGCTACCTCATACCAAGGCTAAGGCAGAATTTCTCTTCTCACTCCATTATTGTCTAATACATGCTTCTCTTTTGAAAGGAAGAAGTTTTTCTTGGCTGTAACACTTACTTGATTGTCTTCTTTACTCCATTTAATTCCTATAGGTAAGGTGGTCATTCTACTAATAGTTTCAAGACTAAGAGACATGACGAGCCCTCTAACAACAATTGTGGCACTATCTTCCCCTTGAGAGTGCAATTCCATGGAAAATTCATGGGAAAGATCATCATCATACCCCTCTAGTATCTCAAAGAAACCCAACCACTGGTGGTTTCCGAAGATGTCAACTATAGGAGGGTTTTGGTGAATTTTCTTGGTGTTTGAGGGTTACCTTCTATTAAATCCTGCCCCCATCTCTTATCTATTAATCCTTGATGCTATGTAGGTGTGGAATTAAAAATTTTTAGGAAGAATCAGTGGTGAAATAGTGGCACAGTGCTTGGTAATAGCAAGGAAGAATGGTGCTCGAATTGATATAAACCAAACTATTTTATCTTATCTTAACCACAACAAGTTCCAAAAGGATCCCCTACTGATCAATTGGATGTTATACGCTCTTAATTTCAAGCAAACAACCCATGAAATTGGGTGTAGAAACAAAGAGGGAGGGTATCACTTACTTCTTATCAAAGAAATTCTAGATGTGCATGAAGGTTTTGAGACAATATTGAGCCACTCTGACTCCTTTTCCTCCTCTCAACTCTTCCTGTAGCTCCTCTTGGCCCTCTTATAGTAATTACAAGCCTACCTGTAGCTTTCTCTTGTAGCGCTGTGTAGATAGGGTTTGAAATTGCTTGGCGACACCCTGAGCTACTCGATGCACTAGCTTGTCCTTCCTCCACCAGTTTTTGGAATGAGTTATGGTGTAAATAAAGTTGAGCCAACACATAATATCCTTTTTTCGTTAAATTCTTTGAGCACTTTTGTGACTTGGCATTAACACAATTTTCATCTTTTGGACCATTGTCCCCACTAATTGTAATCATCATTGCCTCCTCATGATTATCACCCCACACTTCAAGGACTCCACATCGTTTTGAATTGACATTTACACGTTGCATGGGTGTCTTAACTCATACTTGAGTTTACTAGTCTATGGCGGACAAGTTCATTGGCCACTTATAACCTATTAAAACACCGTTTCTCACTTAAACATATTTTTTTCACTTTTATGTAGAAGGAAGAGGTTAGGGTTTCCATATCTGAGCCTACCTATGGATCGAACTAATGTGGAGGTTTGCATGATAGAGCTAGACCATACATCATTATGATCAAGGGAGTTAACCTATTTGACTTATTTCCTATGCAAGTCTTCATTTTTTATGCTAACTTGACTATTGTTGTTGTTGTGTGTTTACAGGTCCCTCTTTTGATATCTAAGCTGCTACTGTTGGTGGAAAAACTCCTTAAGAACAAGGTGTCTATTTATAGCTACAAAAAAATATTCATTATCCCTCTTGGTAGTGGAAAAAAATATAATATCATAGATTATTGTATGGATGTACAGGCTACTACATGAGGTGTTTCTTCTTATCAAAATATTTTGTTCTCCCCTTGAAGTCTTCAGTTTGCATGAGGGAGATGAGGGACATGATGATGATATATGAGGATAGGGTTAGATTCATGGAGGAGTAGTGTAGAAACTTTAGATAGAGAAAATAGTATCTTTTATGTTTTTTTCTTAAGCTAAGACAAAGTGGAGAATTTTGACCAAATTTTTGGTGAAATGAGTGAATGGATGATGGATGGATGATGGATGGATGATGGAAAAGTCATAGGAGGACCTTATTTATCATTTTTGAGAGTCCTGATGGTCTTTTCGATTTTTTTCACTCTTGTATCTCCCTCCTTTAGCTCCACAGTGTCCTCCTCTAGCATTACAGGATGTTCTTGTAGCAATACAGGTCCTTCCTGTAGCATCACAGAGAGGAGGTTAATTTTTTATTTCTTGATTATGGGATGGTGGAGAGAAATAGTAATGTGAATCAAGAGGATGGATCTAAGGTGTATGGATATAGGAATGGTTGGTATCTTGTAGGTCTTGGCCTATAGCCATGAAATCTGCCACTATGTACAAGTCTACAAAAAGAAAAGTTAGAAAATATGATATAAGTTTCTTCCTTATTCTCTTTTATTTTCTCTTTTATTTTCTTCTCTTTTTATTGAGACACACAAGCTACCTCAAAGGAGGTCTTCAACTTGCATTCCTACCATAGGTGCCTAAAGGGAGGTTTTCTCCTAGGGATCTTTATTACTTTTTTCTTTTTTTTTGCTCCTAGGCTTCCTCAGAGAGGTTTTCAACCCGGAGTTGGTCTCATATGCCTCATAGAGGTTCTTATTGAGGCCTTTTATTTTATTTTCTATTTTTTTAAATTTCTAGGAGCATTGTGGACTAGAAGCTATGAATATCCCAATCACATTCAATTTTTTTCTAATTAAATTGATAAATTCCTCCTTAGGCAGAGGTCTTTTATATAAATTCAACATGTAACCATTTACGATCAAGGGAATGCCTTTTTCATCAATGGTTCTAACCTTGACATATCCATTTTCATGATGGTTTTCCACTAGGTATGGGCCCAACCATTTTGTCATTAGCTTCCCTTAAAAATATTTGAACCTAGAATCATATACTAGGGCTCAATCCCCTTCTTGAAAAGAATTTTCCTTGATATTCTTGTCATGCCATACCTTTATTTTCAGTTGTATGACTTCAGTTTGTAAGAGAGCTTGCATTCTGAACTCATCTAAGCCATTCAGTTGGAGCAACCTTTCTTATTGTGATGTGGTGACATCTAAGTCCAACTGACCTACCATTCTCGAAGTATTATATTCAAACTCAATAGAAAGCAAATATTTTGTCCCAGAAGGTAAATCATATGGAGTGAATCTAGTGATGGTTTTCCAAGTGGTATTGTAGGCCCAATTGGCCTCTACTAGTCTCTCCACCCAATATTTCATGTTGCTCCTAAAAACCTTGGTGAGGATGTCTTCCAATTCTCTGTTTGTCACCTGTACTTTCACATTTGCTTGAGAATTATAGGAATTGGATGTCTTTTGCTTGATATGGTGCTACCTCATGAGATCCTCAATCAAATTGGATCTGAATTGTGCTCCTTGTTCAATGACTACCTCCCTTGGATACTCAAAGTTGTGGAAGATGTTTTCTCTTAAAAATTAGGCCACTTTATGATCAATTGTTGCTTTGACTACCTTTGTCTCAACCCACTTTTTCAAGTAATCAATTCATAGAATGATATACTTTTTTTCCCTGATGGTGGATCAATTGACCCAATGAAATACATGCCCCACTTTTCAAATGGATCTAATTCCACTTAAGGTTGTAGGGGCATTTCATCCCAGGGTGTGCGCTTTCCTATCGTTTGGCAATGATCACATCTAGTGGTATATATCCTTGCACCTTGATGCCATGTGGGGCAATAGTAATCATCCTATAAACATTTAAAGGTTGTCATTTTCGTAACAAAATTACATACAAAAGGACCACCATGACATGGTGAGAGGATGTTAAAGACCTCCTCCTCTCTTACACATATCCTCAAGATTTTATCTGGTCCCAATCTAAAAAGATTACCCCTAATCCAAGTGAAAATAGAGATTTTATTTACAATATTTCTTTTCTCCGTGGACGACAGATTAGGATGGAACCTCCCAACAACCAAGTAGTGTTCTATGTCAACAAACCAAGGATAAAGTACTAACGTGGAAAAGAGGTGCTCATATAGCAATTAATCATCCACCATCTCTTCATAACTTGTAGGAAAGGTTAACATGGGCAAAAAATCTGCAACCATATTTTCTTTTCCTAGTTTTTCAATAATAGTCATATCAAACTATTGTAACAATAACAACCACCTAATTATCCTAACATTAACATCAGGTTTATTCATCAAATATTTAATGGATGTATGATCAATATGAAAAAAAAATTGGTACCCAGTGATATGGTGCCTAAATTTATTTAAAGAATGTACTACAACTAAGAGATATTTTTCAGTGACAATGTATTTTAGCTCAGATTTAGACAAATTCTTAATAATTAAGTAAATATCATAAGGGAACTTGTCCTCTATTTGTCCCAAGGTCCCCCCATGACTTTATCTAATGCACGCTTATGGATATGGAAAGGAAATGCCAAGTTGGGACCTCTTAGGATGGGTGAAGTGGTCAAGCTTTCCATCAACACTTGATGGGTCTCTTGACAATTTTTGGTCCAAAAAAATATGAATCTTTGGTCAGTAAACCAAAAAAAGGTGAGGCCACTTACTAAAGTCTTGGATGAATCTCCTATAATACCCTGCTAGTCTCAAGAAGCTCCTGGCATCCCTTTTCTTCTGAGGTGTAGGGACCCTTTTGATGATGGAAATTTTGTTTGGGTCTACATGTATCCCTTCATTAGATATGGAATGGCCAAGGATAGTCCCCACATTCATCAAGAACTCACATTTCTCATGTATTAGAGAGAGATTCATTTCAATGTATTTCTTCAAAACCATGCACAAATTGGAGAGAGCTTCATGGAGGTCACATCCAAAAGGAGTGAAATCATCCATGTATATTTCAACATAATCTTGAACTATTTCAACAAAAACACTCAAAATTCCCCTCTAGAAAGTAACAAGGGAATTTCACAAACCAAATGGAAGAACTCTATAAGGAAAGGTACCACAAAGACATGTGAATGTGGTGTTTTCTTCATTTTCAGGGCTAATCTAGATTTGATTGTCTCCACTAAATCCGTCCAGGAAGGAGAGTAATTCTTCCCCGGAAGGCCATCTAGGACTTGGCTGTTGAAGGAAAAGAGAAAATGGTACTTCTTTGTAACCTTGTTGAGTTCACAATAATCCCCACAGATTCTCCACTTCCCATTCATATTAGGAACTAACACAAGGGGTGACACCCACTGACTATTTGAAATGGGTTATATGAACCCTGCATCCAGTATTTGTTGCAACTCTTCTTTCACAATGTCCTTAAGAGTTGGATTCATCATCCTCTGGGTTGGTGCACAATATTGCATCCCTCCTTGATGTAAATATGGTGAGCATATACCAAGGTATGCATACCTTTGATTTCCTTATAACCCCAAGAAAAATCATCCAGGTCTTGCCTCAGCACTTTACACAATTTTTCTTCCTATTTTCCGAGAGATAAGGGTTGATATTTAAGGTTCTGGATGGGAAAACTCTATAATATTGACTTGGTCTGGACTTGAAACATAGAGAATAAGTCATCCCAAGCATTACTTTAAAATTCTTTCATCAACTCTTCAATTGGAATATGAGTGGGAGGTTGATTGTGAAGGATATGTTTAATGCGGCCATCTTCATCAAGTTGCCACCCTCCTATATTGATGTCTAGAGTGCATACTAGGTGGGGTGGGGTGACACCGTTAATCTTCTTCCTCATCTTCTAACCACAAGGTTAAGCCATGCTCAATGGAAGGCTGAGAAGGAGGTTACAATACCAACTTTTTATAAAAATGGTCATTCATAATGGTCATGTTCCTAACCCTACAACTAATGTAAGCATCTGCAGTGGCTAACCATGGCCTTCCCAAGATGAGGGGATAGCCATTAAAATTGATTTTGCACTGGAGAACCAGGAAATCAGTAGGATTCTCCCAAGAGTCAATTGATACCATAACATCTTCAACAAGTCCCTAACGAGCTACTGTGGATCTGTCTGCAAGCTGTAGTACCGTGGTCATCTTTCTTAAATCCCCTTAGATGTTTCTCTTTAGCATGGTTTCCTTATTCATCACATTAATTTCAGCTCAAAGATCAATCAATGTATTAGGGACTATAATGCCATCAATTTTCACATCTACTATAGGGCTTCCACCTCTAGATATTTCGGGAAGATCACCCTACTAAGCATCAAATCATATAATTTCCCAACAATATTTATTTTGGGGGTGTCTCTTTTTCTTCTCATAGGATTTTTGAAAAATTTCTCCTTGATGAGCTTATTATAGATGGGGAAATCCTTAATAGCATGGAGAACGGGTATTTTAACAAAGAAATTCTTCAATTCTCCTAAAATTTCAATCTCTTTTGGGATGTGTTGGTTAGGGTGGATCAACCTCTCAAGAAAGGGAGGTGGATTGAATTGAGGAACACTCCCTTCTCTTCTTCAAGTGCTTTAGGTGGAGAATGTGGGTGGTTATCTAGAAGCACTCTCCTAGACTGAAGGTTGATATCCTAGACTTCCACAACATAGGCATGATAGGATGTCTCTCCACTGTAGACCTGTTGTGCTTTCCTATTGTTTGGGTTTAGATTTGGTTGAGAAAGAATTTGAGGTTGCTTAGGCAATGTAGGATGAGAGAGTTATGGTTGAGGTTGGCGTGGAGGTAGTAAAGCAGGAAGCTAGTTAACTTGAGGCCTCCACCCTTACGATGGGTTTCCCCATTGAGAATATTGGCGTGGAAATGGTTGACAAGTTGAGGAGGATATGGTGGATCATAAGACCAAGAAGGAGGTGTGGACCACGATAGGTGAGTGGAAGAGTACCAAGGTTGCAAGGGTGTATTTTGATTTGGATTATAATAATGGAAGTGTGCACCTTTCATGTCATGTTCATATGGTTGAGGTCCTCGAGATCTTGCTTCATTGATGAAACAAAGTTTCTCTGACCCCCACTTTTCTCCTTTATATACAACTTTTAGTCCTGTCAAAGAAGGGCACTTGTCTATTGCATGATTTTCTTCACAAACTAGGCCTACCTCTATGACATTTAATGGGAACTCATTCCTAAGATGTCTTTTGGTGCATCTAGGGAAAAATACAGCTGGTGCCCATTTTTATTCGTCCTACTTTCTTTTGATTTTCTTGGTATCCATTTGCAGTGAAAAGGTATGCAACATTTCACTCTTGAAATCCTCAAACATGTGCCTATCTCATTCTTAATGGATGTTGTGGAGGGAGAGGAATGACCAAGTCTTGAGTAGCCCTACCCTTCTTCCTAGTAGCCCTAGAGTGATTCTTGAACACAATTTTAATGTCATCATAGGATAATTGATAGATATCTCCTTCAGACATTATGTTGAGGGTTTCCAACATGTCTTCCATGATTCCTCGGAGAGGAACTAGTTTGAGTGATTCAAGATCAAGGGTGCAGCTAGCTCTCCTGTAACTAAGTTGAAATCTCTCCTCATACTATTCTAGGGATTCATCAAGTCCAAGAGTCATCCTAAATATTTCTTCCTTGGTTTCTTTGGACCTACAGTAGTCCCTGTACTAACTATTGTAGGCTTGTTTCTTTTGGGCCCAAGTAGTGATGTTACCCCTAGGCAGAACCATAAACAAGTGCAAGGCTACATCTTTAAGGGTAGAGGGGAATAAATTCATCTTGTGCTCATGATATGCATATTCATAGGTCCTACAAACACTAGTAAATTCAAACATGAATGTATCAAGATCCTCAAAGGTTAATCCATGGAAGTGTGGAAGGGAAGTAGGGCTTGTGTTCTTCATTCTAGCCTCTTGATTTGTCTCTCTGATAGGGAAAACCTCATTATCCCTATTTTTAGCCATAGTTTGGGTAGGTGAAGTGGGTTCTTCTTCTTCCCGAATAGGTTCTTGGAAGAGTTTAGGTTGCACACCTAGAGTGTCTTCTAACTCTCCTAAAGTCAAAGATGGAAGCTCATAGTCACTGAAGAAGAGTGAAGGTTGACTGTTTGAGGGTGTGCGGATTTTTGGTAAGAATTTTCCTTGATTATCCCTACTCCTACGAGACATTAAAGAAATTTTTGTTTTTTTTTTTTTACCTTTTCAAAATTGAATGCAAAATTGTAGGTTTTAGCCCCATACAGAGATTACCTGCATACAAATTCTAAAATACAGAAAATAAATAATGCGAGAGTAAAACACATATAAACAGAGATTTTCCCCTGGATCCCAAAACCGAGACTACTAGCTTGATTTTTCATTATCTTCCTTTCAATGTTACAATACATATTTATACATGTCGAAGCATCCAATACCATGGACTGAAAACCATCGCGTCCAAAAAACATGTGCGAAAATCATGCACAAAACCATAGGTGGGTCCACCCGACCTAACATAGGGTCCAAAACCATAATTTTCCGGGCACTTCCCCAGTCCCCATAAAGTGGGGTTATGGGTGCCCTTCAAACCCCCTGTTAACTACGTGGAAAGAATATAACACAACCCAACATTCTCCCACTTGTTGTTTTCTTTCCAAAGGGGGCCACAAGAGAGCTTAGTCATTTTTCCAGCCTTGAAATGCCCATTGTCTCTCTACACCAAGAGAACTTCTCAGAGCTCACAAATTTTGTCAATGCATCTGCAATATTCTTTAAAGTGTCCACCTTTACCAACAACACCTTTTTGTCTTCTATCATATCCCTCACAAAGTGATACTGAACATCAATGTGCTTTGTCTTTGAATGATATGCGGGGTTCTTTGCCAAGAAAATTGCACTTTGGCTGTCACAGTCTATCCTTATAGCTCCCTGTACTAACCCCATACTTGAACACAATTTATGCAACAAAACTGCTTCCTTGCTTGCATGAGTGGACTCCATGTATTCTACCTCTGTAGTTGATAGTGCCACTACATATTGTTTCTTAGTCATCCAACTGACTACACCTCCAAATAGGTTAAACACATACCCACTTGTAGATCTTGTCTGATCTAGATCGCCAGCCCAGTCTGCATCAACAAAGCCATGAATATCCAACACTCTATCCAATCCTGGTCTTCCTTGGTAGCACAAACCATAATCACTAGTGCCACGCAAATACCCGAAAACCCACTTCACTGCTGTCCAATGCTCCTTTCCTGGTTTTGACATAAACCTTCTCAATACTCCCACTGCATGTGCAATGTCTGGTCTAGTATAGACCATTGCATACATTAGGCTACCGACTGCACTTGCATATGGAACACGGGACATGTCCTCTTCCTCTTCTTGTGTCTTGGGACACTGTTCAATAGATAACCTCACACCTACAGGAATAAGAACCTTCACCGGTTTACTATCCTGCATATTAAACCTCTGTAGTATTGTTTCGACATACTTCCTCTAGTTTCACTAGAGCTTCCTCTTTGCCTGACCTCTTTTAATTTCCATGCCAAAAACATAGTTTGCAGCACCAAGATCTTTCATGTCGAATTTGGAGGACAACTGGGTCTTAAAATCCTAGATAATTTCTTTGTCATTTCCAACCAGCAACATATCATCCACATACAAGACCAGATAAATAACATGGTCACCAATTAACTTAAAATACACATAGTGATCTACTTTACTTCTGGTGAAGCCAAGTCCCTGTATAAATATATCAAATTTCTGATACCACATCCTTGGTGACTATTTTAATCCATACAGAGACTTCTTTAACTTGCATACCGGTTCTTTCTTACCCTTCACCGCAAAGCCTTCAGGTTGCTTCATGTATATTTCCTCTTCCAGATCCCTGTGAAGGAATGTTGTCTTCACATCCATCTGTTCTACCTCAAGATCAAAAGTAGCAGTAACAGATAAAAGTAATCTAATAAAAGTTACCCTGGCAATAGGAGAAAAAATATCACCAAAATCAATTCCCAGCACCTGGGAATAACCTTTTGCCACCAACCAATTTGTATTTTTCCACCTTTCCTTCTGCATTTTTCTTCTTCTTGAACACCCATTTGCTGCCTATGGGTTTCCTTCCAGCCGACAACTCCACCAGATCCCATGCCTCATTTTGTGCAAAGATGCCATTTCATCAACCATGGCCTCTTTCTAGAGTTTTCCATCCTTTGAATCCACTGCTTCCTTCACAGTTCTGGGATCATCATCAGTAATAGATAAAGAAAAATTTGAATGGAAAGCAGATGGACTATACCTTTCTGGCTGCCTTCTTTCTCGAACTGATCTTCTCACAGCCGGAGTTTGTGGCTCTTCATCTTCTAATTCCTCCTCTGCTGTAGAGTCCGATTCTTCCTCCTTTAGCTCAAACTCTGTCTTCTTAGGTTCCTTTGGTTGGACTTCATGTTTAATAACATACTTTACCTCTCTGAACACCACATCTCAACTGTACACAACCTTCCGTGTGACTGGGTTCCAAAGCTGATAACCTTTTAAACCATCCTTATACCCAATAAAGATGCACTTTTCAGATTTACTATCCAACTTGGTTCGTTTTTGCTTTGGAACAAGTACATATGCATCACATCCAAATACCCTCAGATGTGAAAGAGAGGCTTTCTTACCAGTCCATACCTCTTGTGAAGTCTTATCCTCCAACGCTGATGAAGGTAACCTGTTGACCAGGTAACATGCAGTATCCACTGCCTCTGCCTAGAATTCCTGTCCTAACCCGGCACCACTAAGCATGCTTCTTGCCCTTTCCATCAATGTCTTGTTCATTCTTTCTGCAACTCCATTTTGCTGAGGTGTATATGGAGTAGTCTTCTATCATGCTATACCACACTTCTTGCATAATTCTTCAAATTCCTTACTGCAAAACTCTCCACCATTATCTGTCCTCAGCACCTTTATCTTCTTCTCTATCTAGTTTTCCACTAGAGCCTTAAATTATTTAAACCTACCAAAGACTTCAGATTTCTTCTTAAGGAAATATATCCATGTATTCCTTGAGAAGTCATTTATAAATGATACATAGTACACAAACTTACCTAGTGATGGAACCTTCACAGGTCCAAACACATCATTGTGCACAAGCTCTAATATATGTTTCATCCTCTTACCACTAGAGGGGAAACTCACCCGATTCTACTTCCTGTATACACAATTTCACAGAAATCAAAATCCAAAGAGCTATTACTCATACCTTCTACCATCCCTTTACCATGAAGTATTCGAAGGCCCTTCTCTCTGATATGTCTAAGCCTTTGATGCCACAACCTGGTCTTTTCTCCAGAGACCACTAGATTTTCTGCTCCACTTTCAGGAACCATGAAACTATTGCACCCATCAACAACAGTGCTACCTTGCAACTTGTACAGAGTTCCAATCCAAACTTCCCACATCAATACTAGTGCTCCCCAAACCATCTTGTAGGTATCCTTCTTGAACATTGTTTTTACACCTGCATCATCCAGCTTACTAATAGAAATCAGATTTCTGGCTAATGCAATAATATGTAGAACAACCGGAAGTGTTCTAATGCTTCCACCTTGCAGCTTCAACTTTGCTTTTCCATGACCAATGATTCTAGCCTTCCTGTCATCCCCCAAGAAGACATCACCACCATCATATTTCTCATACTCACAAAACCACTCTCTGTGGGGAGTGAAGTGAAAGGATGCACCTAAGTCAATCAACCATGCCTCATGATCTACATGTGTACTTGAAGAAGCCAAGTACACATCGCCACCTTCATCTCAGGTGGTTTTCGCCTATGCAAAAGGAGCCTCATCAGATCCCTTTCCTTTGTCAGGAGCTTTAGATTTACAGTCCCTTTTGAAGTGGCCTTCCTTTTTGCATTTCCAGCATACCACCTTTACAGGTTTTCCTAGAGATTTAGATCTCCCACTCGATGACTTATTTTTGTTTCTGTTCTGGGACTATCCTCGTATAGACAAGGCATCACCATTTTGGCTCTCCATATTTTCCCGTCTCATCTCCTCCATTAGCAAGGCTGAGACTATTTCATCAAACTGTAAGGAAGTTGCATTGCTACCTATTGCAATAACCAGACTATCCCACAAATCTGGTAGAGAACACAAAAAAATAATGCACTTATCTTCATCTGAAATTTTAATATCAATAGATGCTAACTGAATTACCACAGTATTAAATGCATTCAGATGCTCTGTCACTGAGTCTCCATCTTTCATCCTCAGGTTATACAGCTTTTTCCGCAGGAAAAATTTATTCACCAGAGACTTAGATTGGTACAAAGTCCCTAACTTGTTTCACAAAGCCTTTGTTGTAGCTTCCCCTAATATATTTAGCAACACTGAATCTGAGACACACAATTGTATTGTGCTCTTTTCCTTCTGATCCAACTTCTTCCATTCTTCATTGGACACTCCCATTGGTTTAGTGCCCAGATCTACCGCGATCCACTGATCTTTATCCACCAACAGATCCTCCATCTTGAGTTTCCACAACTCAAAACTTTAACCATTAAATTTCTCGATCTCTATCTTTCCACTTCTCGCCATCTTCTTTCACCACCATAATCGATCTCGCAGATCTCCCACTGAACAGGGTCTACCACAGGCCCAAGCGAAACCCCTCAACAACAAAGGCGTCCCCTTGAAGCCAAATCTGCTCTGATACCAAATGTAGGTTTTAACCCCATACAGAGATTACCTGCATATGAATTCTAAAACATAGAAAATAAATAATGTGAGCGCAGAACACATAAAACACATATACATAGAGATTTCCCCTGGATCCCAAAACCAGGACTACGAGCTTGATTTTTCATTATGTTCCTTTCAATGTTACAATACATATTTATACATGCCGAAGCATCCAATACCATGGACCGAAAACCATCGCATCCAATACCATGGATCAAAAACCATCACTTCCAAAAAACATGTGCAAAAATCATGCACAAAACCATAGGTGGCTTCATCCAACCTAACATAGGGTCCAAAACCAAAATTTTCTAGGGCGCTGCCCCGGACCCCATAAAGTGGGGTTATGGGTGCCCTTCAAACCCCCTATTAACTACGTGGAAAGAATATAACAAAACCCAACAAAAATGGAAAACAAAGAAGAAACAACATCTACTTAGACACCTCCTCGACAACGACGCCAAAAAATGGTGAGCCCTAGTATTGCACCAAAAATGTTGCAACTCCCAAGGGCTCCTCAACTAAAAGTATCAAACTGAGGTTCATACAAACTTTGAGGTCACAATTTTATATTCACATCAGATAGGATTCCACTCATGCCACCCTCAATTATGACATTATATCAAATAGTGCTCATAGACCCTTCCTCCTACCAAATTAGAATGAAATATTGCTGATAAACAAAGAATTGGAAATTTCTTCTAGCTATGAAAATAGAAATTCCATTGACTCAACTTGTAAAATATTAACTAATCAATTCATGAAAGGACAAAGGTTAACCTACTTGTAGATATGAAGCTATGCTATCTTGCAGAATTCATCAAACTACCTCATCTACTTGTAGAAATGAAACTAATTTTTCTTGCATAATTCATCAAACTACCAATAAGAATTGCATGTACCATCTACCTAGTGCATACTTCCTCATAAATCAATAACCTACTTGAATGATAATGAAATTAACTGTAATATGTTTTCGTAGTGAATAAAAGGAAGGTTTGGAGTGGCATAAGAGCTTTCCCTAATCATAATATCACATCTCGGGGTCACTACGCATTTATGCTAATTCAAAGTTGTAGTGGGTATTGAAACCGAAGAAGGAAAATGCTACTACAAGTTTTCTACAGACAATTGCTACAGGAGGCATGTAATGCTATAGGTAGGCATGTAATGCTATAGGAGGGCATTTGAGTGGCTTTTGAAGGTGAAAACACTATCTTCACAGTATGGAGAGGTGGATAGTAGTTGAATAAAATGAAAGGAGATTGGTTTGAGCCCCTAGCTAAGATCAAGACCTCTAGGATGGTTGTCTTGCATTAAGGTGAGTGATATTGGTGACCTAGGCACAATGGCTTATAAAATAGGGTTTTTGGATAGAGTTTGGAAGTGGAAGGAGAAGACGAAGGAGCCTAAGATGGAAGTGGTGAAGGTTCCCTTCCTTGTAGATCAACCAAACCTGCAATCAATCGCATGCATAGATCCATTTAACATTAGCAAAATGAAATAACTTATGATGGAAAAAATGAGTTGAATTTAAATAACATATAATTCATGCAATACCAATTATCTAATCGTTAAACTGATTTCTTAGATATAGAAAGAAAATTTAAAACATGAAAACTAACACTAATCTATTTCCAAGAATCATTCACACAATTTTTTTGGGATGTGGTTGTGAATCCTTCCACTCATTCTCCCACATGAGAGGTGATGTAGAGGTTGCAAAAACATGATTTGATAGGTTAATCTATACTGAAATGCAAGAAAGTATGAACTAATTGGAATCAAGAAGAAACAAAAGTACAAGAAGAGGGACCAAAGCCTGTGGGTCAAGCCCAAACCCAAGGGTCTCAGCTCTTTGAATCTAACTCATATGCAACTTAAACTTAAAATTTTCATTATCAAAAAGTGTAGGTCTAATACATCACATAAAAGTTGAAAATAACAATGTCAATCTTTGAGCTCAATAGCTACACCTACCTAAACAAAAACTTTGAATCCTAATGACCTCCTCTTGTAGTTTATTTATATAAAAGGGTAGCTGAAACAACTCCCCTAAAGGTAGGAATAGTTCCCTCCTTGATCTCGAAAATGGTGGATCTTGTCCCTCTTGATATTCACTTGGACTAGGAGTCACTTGGTTTCCAATGAAATCAAATTGGTGAGAGAGGATATGGTGATCACAAGCTGAGTTTAGGGAGTTAAGGAGGTGTAAAAACCCACTATATTCTGTCCTAGTTGTCTCCATTAAGCCCTTGCATAGCAATAGACTAAAAAATGCCTCATTTTCCTACAATTAAACCACATTAGGCCACATACTATAAAAACACCTTTTTCTCCTCTTACTAAGCATAATATCAAAAAAAATGTGAAGTAATGTAAGAGAAGGATAATTTTAAGGCTCGAGGATATCATATTAATATTCAAAATATACCTATTGATGCGACTCATCATGTAGAATTCCAGGAACTCTTGTACATGTGTGGATGTGGACCACATAGTGTTCAATCTCTGATGATATTTGGTTCATCAGTAGTGAATATCTTCCGTCACAACACCTTTAGCGCTTCCCCTAGCATTGGTTCTTCTGATTCAAAGCTAAATGTCACCCTGAAAATTTGCACCATTTCATCCCATCCCCATGTTCCTCTGTGTACTTCTAATTCAGTGTACTAGTTGCATGGGATGACATCCAGGGTGTGTATAAATTGATGTATGCATTCTTGTTGTCATGCACATCCCCTCATCCATGTTGTGACATACCACTTTAGGTGGGTCCCATGGTATTCCATACTTGAGTATTTCTTTCTAGGGACCCCAAAGTTGGTTCCTAACTTGACTTTTCATATTTTTTTTACATTTTCTCAATCTCATGACTTTCTCCTTGTGTGAAAGCCACGATTTGGCTAGTGTAGCACGTAACACAATGTCTAGCGTGGTAATCCTATGACACTATGGTATTTTTTCCTCATACTCCTGAAAACAAATATCTGCTTCTAACAACCCATCGAAATGAGGTGGATTATGCACCTCAATCACTATATAGTGCACCACCCTCATAACATGTGTACATTTCTGGTTGTTGACTTCATACAACTGATTCTAACAATTTCCTAATTCTTCTTCTAAGTTAGAGGCATAGGATCTGATGATGTACAACTTAGCACTCCATTAACTATCAAAATTGTATAATATTCTTTTCATGTTGTGACATTATAAATATTGTCTAGGTCCTCTCGATTAAGCTCATCCTTCACAGACTTGATGTATTGATCCCCTTCACATAGATCCAGTGGTGCACTTACTCATTTTTCTCCACCCTCAAAGATCATTTTCCTTTCTTTAGATTGATAATAACCCAATTATCAAAGGCCCAATCAATCCTTAGAAGAGTAGAACAGAAATTGGTATGATCCAGAATTTTGATCACCTCAAAATTAGTAGTTCTTGACACCTTTTCAATGTCCACAAGCACTCTTGACAACCCCCAATAGGAAAAGTTTGATGTTGATTGGCCAATCTTAGCTAAATTGATGAACAAGTTAGCTTGGGTTTCCCCATCATTTCCCATGTTATTTTTGGTATAATATTTACATCTAATCCCAGGTCCAGAATAATGTTGTCCATCTCATACTCTCTTATTGGTGCATTGAACTAGAATTCTTTAGTAGTACTTTTCCTGCAAGCGACTTGATTCACAACCCTTGGTCATTTTTCTCAGTTCCAATAGGACATTGTTCTATCATTCTTATGAAATTATCTAATGCCCGAGGATCCTTTAATGACTCCAAACAAATTTGTGGCAAACTCTGAACTGGGTCTATTATAGTCCTCTACTCCCTATATATAATGGCATCAAGTTTTTCTCGCAAGGACACTTTGTGTCTAGCTTTCAGTTGATCCCATTATTCCACAATGATTTCTCATTATTCCTCTCTATATGTCATCTTTTCTTTGTGTGGCTCACTATTTGGAGGGGTTCAAGAGCTCTCTTGACCCATTGGGGCTACAATGTTTGAGTTCGAGTAGTGTTAGCTCCTATTTTGATACCTCGAGTCACCGCACCTAATCGTTGTTGATTCTTATGTTGCTTGATGATTGTCATTTTTACATTTCACCCATTATATTCCTTCTAGTGGTGATCAATTGAGGGAAATTATCCATTCAGTGATTGAACGATTTGAAATGAATAAAATTGTAGTAAGGATTGGTGTTGGAAACTAGGACAATAATGGGGGGGTGAATCAATATTGTAGGATTTTTTATAAATTTAAAATTTTCTTTTAATTTTTTCAAAAATATTGGGACACCATTAAATACCTATGCAATTAGAAATCATAATAGGAATCAATATCAATAATATCAATGGAACACACAAAGAACAAGTAAATTTTCAAAACTTCTCTTCAATTCATTCATAGGGAAAGCTACAACTTGTTGTTACACTTCTCTTGCTACAACAAGTAGGAACCTACAACTCCCTCATTTATCAACTACAACTGAATGGAGCTACAACCCTAATTATTTAATAACAACCACTGGAAGGAGGATTGACCCCTAATCTACAAGCTACAACTAGCTTGGAATTCACTGGTTCATATTTCATCCATTTTCACACTAGATAGATGAATGCCTTCTCTTCCTTCAAAGTAATTTTACTTCAATCACTACTACCTTCAACAATTCCTCATTACTTCTCTAAAACACCTTTCGGATACCAATATTGGTATTCGATAAACCTTTGATTCATACCATCATCTTTCACAAAAATTCTGCATCACTCTGCTTCTCTTTCACAATCTACTGCACTCGTCGATCCCTCTACTGCTCAAATTCTACTTTTAAATAATTTTGAACTGATATTTATGGTATTGGACTTGATTTATCTTTTCCATTCATCTACTACATGGTTTTCTTATTTTTACCTTTTTTCCTTTCACAAATTGTCCTATAAACCTATTATCTAAGTTTTCTTTTTCTCTTCACCTATTACTTCAAGAATTTCTAAGCTACACTTTTGTTTTCCTCAATTATGGTGAGTTATATATTTTAGTGAGGCTTTTCTAAATTTGGTGAACCTCCAATTTCACCAAAATTACCAAATTTTCCTCCTAACTATTGTTATGCTACTGCAACTCGAACTGTTCCTTTTAGTGCCAAATTGAGTAGTTGTTGCATTTAAATTTACATGCAAGCTGTTATTTCTTCATGATCTCATTCCCAATTGAGATCACCTGACAATAAAAGAGAATGGATAAGACAATATAATAAAAATCCCCAATCCAAATGGCCATGCTTGTAGTTTCGATGTTGTTGGCTTATTGGGCCTTGGCCCAGGTTCAGAAGTGATTTAGCCAAACAAATCATGAACTACCGGCCCTTTCGGCAACAGTCCGTAGAGCATGGACTGAGGTCTTACTCAAGGTAGTATAGGAGGGTGCTAGAACTAGGCTTCTGCACCCTAGGGATGTCTTGATGAGGTCCAAGAAGGTCGCGACCCGATCTGGTGTGCATGCACTGCTCCACGCAGTTGTCTGACCTTTGCATAGTTTGGGTACAGAGTGCGAAGAGACGTTGTCTAGATCCCTTACCCTTACTGTGTTATTATTACAGATCTAACTTAACTTTGTGGGCCCAGTAGTCTTATCAATCATTCACATTCATAACAAGTGCACACAATCATAGAATGTAAAGAGATGCATAAAAATATAACAGAAGCATAAACACACACATCTACGAGTAGATGCACAATATTTTAGAATCCACATATCTTTTATTAAACTTTTGTTCCGTTACAATCCCACTCCACCTTGCGCACTCAGCTGCATGGGTCCACGCACATAGCTATGGACTCTACCAGGTCTCTGCGCACACAGTTGCAGAGCCTCTTCTTACTACTACCAACCACGACTCAGACTTACAGACTTAGAACTAATTTCTCCTTCGAAAAACCATAATAATTAAGATTAAGACTAAAACTCTCCTCTACCCTTAGAGCCTCACTCTTTTTATACATTCCCATGGTCCGCGGACCATCGGTAGGCCAACACATTCTATATTAAATTACAATATTTTTAGGGTGGACTACCCTAGACTCTCGCACTCCGCGCGCACATTTTGTGGGGTATTTAAATTACATTGACCGAACACTGGGCTTTAAACCCCAAAAATCCACTATGGGGGGATCCACTACCCAACAGGCCCCCAACACAATCATTGTGACTTGTCCCGAGTCAGTTGGTTGGTGTGGTGATCTTCACGTGAAGTCCATCCATCTATGCCTATGCGTCATGAAGGTCCACAACTCCCCATGCTGCTATTGTCTGGATTTTCTCGCTTTCTGCTTCAGAATCATCTGTATATGACTTGATTCTCTACTGTGAAGCCGACTTCCAATACTTATGTTTATATTCCCACACCTCTTTTCGGCTCCTCGAGTTTCAAATACTGTAGCTCAGTCAGTTAGTCAAATAGCTGGCCGACCCATGTAGGGTTTCAGGTGAATGCCATTTACTTTTGTTGGGAAGGGCTCTCCACTAAGTTTGACTAGCTAGACTGCACCTCTGTCTATGACCTCCTTTACCACATATGGTCCCAACCAATGCATTTTGAATTTTCCACTAAATTTTTCGAACTTGCTGTCGTACATCAACACTAAATCATTTTCCTTGAATGTGCACAACTTGATATGGTGATCGTGCCAAGATTTTTTGCATTGTTTTTGTACTTGCTGATGGAATCCCGCCAGAAACTGTTCTTCCTCAATTTCTTCCAATTGCACGAGCCTTTCTTCCAAGGCTTCGTGGTCTACCATGCTTGTCATCACTGCTATCCACAAACTATGTACAATGTATTCCATTGGCATGATTCCTTCCATGCCATAGACTAACCTAAAAGGTGTCTGACCCATCAATTTCTTGCATGTGGTTCTGTATGCCCATAATATGGCAGGTATGTGCAAGTCCCGGTCGTTTCACTACGTGTTACATACTTTGGTCAACGCAGTCTCCAGAATATTGTTGAATGCTTCTACTATCCCATTAGCTTGCGGATGGTACAACATACTTTGCTGATGATACACCCGGAACTCCTCGGTGAGTGCATTGATAGTTTCATTGAGGAATTGCATTCCGCAATCACTTATTAAATTTTTCAGGCATCAAAACCATGTCAACAAGTTATTGAATAAAAATTTCATAGCTATGGTGGCTGTGCAGTCCTTAACCATCTATGCTTCTACCCATTTGGTCAGGTACTCTGTCGCGGTGATGATGTAGTGTGCACCTGTCTTCCCCTGAGGTTTGATTAGTCCCACAAAGTTTATTGCCCATTTTTTGAATTGCTGTAATGTCATCTGTGGATTGAGTGGCATCTTATCCCTTTATGATGGTTTCCCAGTTCTTTGACACATGTCACAGGCCTGACAATATTCTTTTGAATCTTGATGTAGGGTTGGCCACCATAGCCGAGCGTGAAGAATCTTCTGTGCTGTCTTCTGGCCTGCATAGTCTCCTCCTACAGCCCCCCCCATGTTCTTTAATGAGGATCTGTCCTTGTTCAAATTCAGGTACATATATTCGTAATATCTCATCATTTCCAATTTTGTAGAGGTGCCCTGCGATGACAGAAAAGTTTGTTGAGCATACCACCAATTCCTTCTTCTGCTGGACTGAATATTCTGGTGGTGTAGGCCCTGTAGTTAGAAATGGATAATGTCTTCGAAGTGGTTGTCTGTGACACACACTATATAGAGTTGTGCATCAGGTAGTCCTTCTTCCAAATTTCTTGGTTACTCACCGGTCTCAATTCGTGATAGGTGATCTAGTCCTGCATTTAGGCATCCCAGCTTTACGATGACCTCGAAGTCATATTCCTGAAATAGTAATAGCCATCTGCATATGCGCCCCCCCCCCCCCCCCCCCAACATAGTCTTGTTCACCAAGTGTTTCAATGCGGAATGACCGGTATACATCTTGAAGTGCCCATGAAGTAGATAGTGGCGATATTTCTGGAGCGCGTATACCATTGCCAATCCTTCGCACCTAGTAGTAGAATAGTTCTTTTCGACTTTGGACAACTGCCGAATTGCGAACGCAATCGGGTGATCCATGCCTTTTGCACCCTCCTGTGTAAGTACAATGCCCAGCGCGATACACGACATATCAACATGTACATGAAATTTGATGTCCCATTTTGGGAAGACCAAAATGGGAGCGGATGACATTTTTCCTTGAGAACATCCAAAATTTTCTTACAATCATCATTCCATCAATATGTAGTGTCCTCTTTCAACAACAGTTCCATTGGTTCTATGACTTGTGCATAGCTCTTAATAAACTTTCGATAGTAACTAGTGTGCCCCAACGTGGCACGTAGTTGTTTGACACTTAGCGATGCTTCCAGATTGAGAATAACAAAAATCTTCACAGGTTTCACCATTAGGCCTTGTTTGCAAACCACATGGGCAAGAAGATTTCCAAAGGGGACGAGGAAGGTGCACTTCTTAAGATTCAGCGCAATCTAGTTTCATTGGTAAGTATCCAACATCAACAGTAAGCTCTCTATATGGTTTTTAACTAACCCAAATATAGTCCAATCATCCAACTAGACCTCCAAAAACTTGTGGATGAATTCCTTGAACATGGCCACCACTATGCCTGAAAATATTGCTGGCACATTCTTCAGTCCAAAGGGCATAACAGTGTGTTGAAAACAACCCCATTCGGTTGCGAAGGTTGTCTTGCTCCTATCTTCTGGCGTGATCTTGATCTGATGGTACCCTAAGAAGCCATCCGTGAATGAGTAAGCTTCCTGTCTGCCAACATTCTCCAATACTTCATTTGTAAACGGTGTAAGGAATGGATCGTGAAGACAGGTGTCATTAAGCTTCCTGAGGTCCACGCAGATTCAAATTTCGCCCTTCTATTTTTTTCTCCTGCACTACCATAGGACTCACCCAGTCGGATTCTTCCAGTGGTTCAATTATTCCTGATGCAAGCATTTTGTCCAACTCTTGACGAACCTTTTCTTTATGCTTCGGATTCAAACGGTAAGGTCACTGCTTAAATGGCTTCCCATCCAGTTTCAGAGTAATCTTCATCATCCCTAAGTCGCCAATGATCCCCTTTAAATCCGTAATTTTGGTCGAGAACAAATCTTGATATTCACGGAGTAGCTTAGTAGCCTTATCCACAGTAGCATCGTCCCAATATTCCCCAAGCATCATGTACTTCGGCTCCACATTAGTACCAATGTTTACCTACCTTTTTTCAGCAACGCAGTGATGTCGGGGTCCTCAATTGATGGTCCTCAAACTTTGTGACTCCTTTCAATTTCTGGAATATTAAGATTTTGGGGGTTGTCATCATCCTCTTCTACTTGTACGTTATAAAATTCTAGGGCATGGCTTAACTGGGTTGACCATATTGGTTGAACTACTTTCCATGGTTCTTATGGTATTCTGAATATGGCAGCTTTCACGGCTTGCAACACGTCGTCAACAGTATCTGACCATGGGTCTTCAAATATGAATGTGAACAAAAATCCCTCATGCAAGACATCCCATTTGCCTGTACCATGTTGGAGTTCTGTATCATTATACCAGTTCATGGGTATGACATCCATGGTATGGTAGAATAAGTGTAGCCATTTAGGCTAAGGTTCTTCTCCATAGGCTTAGGTCCATTTATCAAGGTGCATGCATGGGTCATCGCGTCCATCGTATTTATCTACTATTCATAGTTCTGGTTTCCCAAATTGTAGCCACATCATCCGCCTGTAGCTGCACCAATTTTCAAAATTTCCTCAATGTGTTCCCCACCAACGTGCAGGTGTCGCACGCATCACCCACTTCAATGCATCGAATCACTGGTGCTCTGGTACTATGCCCTCAAACTTGCTCAAGAATTCATCCACCACTTCCAATCCATCATATGTCGATAGATCTCGAGCCTAGGCTATTACACAATGTAGTGATTTAATCATCATGTTGCAATTCAGCGTTTCACTTCATTCAATCGATTATGCTAGTGTTCATCTTCTTCATCTGAATCTGAGGTGCAGGGACCCACACGCTCCCACAAGATCCTTCCATCTGCAGTTGGATTCACCCACTCTTGATCTTACGCAGTTATCTTGGAGATACAATCTAGGTCATCGTCACTTCCATCGTTATGCACGGGTTCAGTGTAGCGCTCTCCTTCATCTGGGTCTAGCACAATTATTACACATAGAGACATTTTCTTGAATATCATCTTCTGCTTCTTCAAGTTGATTAATCCATTCATATCAATGGCCCAGTCTATTCCTGGCAATGTGGGATATGGATTTCTGTCATCAACAATCTCTATCACTTCAAAGTCCATTTGTGCGCATGCACTTTCGATATCCACTATTACCCCTTGCAACCTCCCCATGGGAAAAATATTCTGTCGGTTTGCCATTTGCAATTGAATCGGGGACCACTACAATGTGGCACTGCCCTTGCGTTCCCATGTCTGCTTTGGTAACAATTTGCATCAGAACCCAGGTCTAGGATTACCTGATCCATCTCATATTCGCCAACTTGTGCCTTTAATCTAATTTCCCTCCTGGTGTGCAATGCATGTCTTCCCAGCATCCGGGCTACTCTTGGTTCCCCTGACCCTGCGCACCTATTTATCAACTCCTGTAGTCCTCTAACTGCCTTATTATGACATAGCAATTTCATGCATGTCTCTAAAAAGGTAGTTAGCATAGAAGGATCCATCCCTGTCGCTGATTAATCCTTACTACCTGATGTAGAGGCCTCCATGAAGCTCTTCTTAGCTTCCATAAACGTCTCCCTTGCATGTTCCAAGTCAAACTCAGGTTCCTTTGTAGGAGCTTTGCAAACCCCTGTATCTTCCTTAGGATGCTTCCCCTTATCTTCCCCTATGGTTGCACTGCTTTTGAGCACCATGTTCACGTTGGGGTCTTCTTCACATGGTTCAGACCTCATCATTTGGATATTCTGGGTTGGAGTAGGCTGCAGTACCTCTTTCTCGTGCATTTGTACGATCAGCTAGGACAATTTACTGCTTCATGATCGAATTGAGCATAGTATGAACAAGATATTCTTATCAGATTGGTATAATCACAAGCGTAGTTCCCTAGTCCTCCGTACTTATAATAGATTAACTGTCTGCAGCCCCTTCTTGGCCCCATTCCTCCTCGTCCTCGACCTCGCCCTTGAAATCCAATGCATTCCATTCCTGTAGTTGGGTCGAGGCCTCGCATTTCCATCTGCATTCTATATGCTAGGGTCTGCTCCATAATTAACTTGTAGTTGCGACATGTATTCTCATCGTGGCCCACCGATCTACAAAATTTGCAAAACAGCTGCTGGGGGTTTGTGTATAATTTTGCAATAAATGACAGTTGTCCATCGTGTGATTTCCTCCCACATAACAAATCTTGCACCAGAGCGTGGGTGTTGTACTTGGCCCTACATGTGCTTCTTCTCTCAATGGCATTGGCCCCCCTCCTACCAATTAGTTCGCGAATACTGGATAGTGATCCTTGTTGTGGCCCTGGCCCTTGCATTTTATGCACCACACTTCTTCCCACACCTATGGCCGCAACGCCCTACCCTGCTTCAAACTCTATATCTCCAAGCATAGATTCTGTAGTTGCACATGGATTTGTTATACTGCCAATCCCAGATACTGTATTGAGGTTTCATGCAACCTCATTTCCATTTCCAACGCTTTTTCCTGGTTTGAAAGCTTCTGTTGTGGTAGTGTCGTTCTCAGGTGTGGTGTCAAAGACACCACAAACCACGCACAGTGTTGTGCATCCATTAGTGTCATATTAGCCTCGCGAATTGTACTCTTCAGTCTCTGATCCAGATCCTAGGGGGTCTTGCTTGGAAGCATCGCAATCTCTTTAAATCTGATGATTGACTATATCTCTAATTTCAGCTAGCTAAAGTCTCTGTTCAACGCATTCTGGATCTTCGCTATTCCTAAATTTGGGTGATCATTCGAGTGCTTGATATACCTTGTCAGCACACAATCCTGCAGTGTGCTAACCAATGTGGCCGTCTTAATGTTGTCATCTGTAACCCTGTGTGCTTCCCACACTGCTCTTACCATGAACCAGAATTGATACGGATCCTCATTCCCTACTCCTCTAAATACAGGTAGCTTGATCACGCTCACCATGCTGAACTGCGGGTTTGGTGGAGGTGGGGTGGTTGAAGATGGAGGTGAAGTAGGTGAAGTGGGTGATGGCGTAAGTGGAGGTGATAACTACAGAATGCGCTGCCTTATCAAACTGAGTGCACTTCTCAAAGAAACCCAAGCGCGCTCTTCCTCGCTCTCTCGTGAAGGTGAAATTAAGGGACTATTTCCTAATCCTTCAATACCTTGGTAGATCTTTCCACTCTGCATCATTCCAAACATTATTGTATTCGCATAACTTGCTTTTAACATAAGAAAATCTTAATCCAGGTGTTCAAAGATTTAATGTACCTACTTCACGGTCCCTTGAGAAACTGTCATTTTGCTTCGCTATAGCTTAGAGTCGTGTCTATCATGAACTCAGTAATAAATCCCCCTATTATTCAATCGAGCCAATGGTCCATAGCTTGTGCGATGTTATCTTTTGATGCCTCTAGCCTGCACACTAACTCCAGTGTCCACACTATTGGTTGATCGAGCTTATACCTTCCCTGGCTGTCGGCTAACCTCACGATCCACTCATATAGTTCAGAAGAGAAGGATGTGAAGAAGATCTCGTGGATTTCCGTATATATGTAGCGATCCAGCCACCTTTTCTCGAATATCCATGGAGTTCTATTTTCCTATCCCATGAACTCGTGAAGCTTCTAATCCAACCACTCTTCAATTTCCTTCTTTGTGGGGTTCCAGTGTTGAGACATCAGACATCCCTTAGGCAGATCTCCGTCCCGAAAATGGAACCATTTGTTGGCTTATTGGGGCCTGACCTAGGTTCATAAGTGATTTAGCCAAACAAATCCCAAACTACCGGCCCTTTCGGCAACAGTCCACGGAGCGCAGACTGATGTCTCACCCGAGGTAGTATGGGACGGTGCTGGAACTAGGTTTCCACACCCTAGGGATGTCTTGATGAGGTCTAGGAAGGTCGCGACCCGATCTGGTGTGCAGGTGCTACTCCGCACAATTGTCTGACCTTCACGTAGTTCGGTTATGGAGCGCGAAGAGACGTTGTCTAGATCCCTTACCCTTACTGTGTTATTATTATAGATCTGGCTTAATTTTGTGGTCCCAGTAGTCTTATCAATCATTCATAGTCATAACAAGTGCGCGCAATCATAGAACGTAAAGAGATGCATAAAAATATAACATAAGCATAAACACACAGATCTATGAGTAGATGCATAATATTTCAGAATCCACGCATCTTTTATTAAACTTCTATTCTGTTACAATCCCCTCCACCCTGTGCACTCAGCTGCAGGGGTCCACACACACAGCTGTGGACTCTACCAGGTCTTTGCACACACAGCTGCAGAGCCTCTTCTTACTACTACCAACAACGACTCAAATTTATAGACTTGGAGCGAATTTCTCCTTCAAAAACCCATAATACTTAATATTAAGTCTAAAACTCTTCTCTACCCTTAGAGCCTCGCTCTTTTTATACGTTCCCATGGTCTGTGGACCATGGGTAGGCCAACACATTCTATATTAAATTACAATATTTTTTGGGCGGAGTACCCTAGACTCTCATGCTCCGCGCTTGCATTTTTCAAGGTCTTTACATTACATTGACCCAAAACTGGGATTTAAGCCGCAAAAATCCACTATGGAGGGATCCACTACCCAACAGATGCAATTTATGATGCTACAAAGTACAAGCAAGTACCTTGCCTCCTCATAGGTTGGTGAAGGGTTTTGGGCCTAATGCAGAACCCTCGGGCTCCAGTCAAGTGATCTCTTTCATCCACTCCTGATCCAAAGCCTGCACACAAACACAACCAAAAAAAGACGACAAGTGATCTTCCACATAAGATCGTTAGCTCAAACCATCTAGAAATCACACATATACATTACTGTAAAACTGATATAAAGGGAAGGAAATTTTATTTTTATTTATTATATAAGTAAAAGTACATCAATTTATCTTTCAGCACTTGATTTCCTATGGTCTAGCTTCATAGCCTTGGTACCTTCCTCCCATTTTGAGCTTTGAGTATTATTATAATGCATTTCATCCATTAGTTTCTCTTCTGACCTCATGCATTAGGGGGCATATGTTATAACTCTATTTTCCACTCCATTATAGTGAGAGAAACCCAATATTAACTTACCTCAGTTATTTGGCAAAAATGCATCCCTTTTCACCTTTTATTTTACTTATGTGAGATTTATCCCATGTTAAAAGGGTGAAATTACATAATTTAGAAACTTCTCATAATTAATTTTCCAAAATAGTATAGTTATGAACGTTTGGCTTAACTGCCAAACTTCAAGTTTTGTTGAACTAAAGCTAACGACTAAACTGTCCATGCAAGTATATTGCATCATAGCTTGTTCCAAAAATACTTGTCATCTCGTTCATGCCAAAGCCCAAAGGCTTTGTTAAAAATCACTAATGAAAAAATAGTTGCAGAATCCCCTGTCATGCATAAGCACTTTTCTATAGGCACAAAGGCCTTAACAACCACTTTTAATTTATAAAATAAATTTCTGCCAAAAATAGCAAATTTGGCATTTAGCCCCTTTTTCCTTGTGTTGACGGTGATGGACCCACCAACATTTCAAGGGATCTCCCCAGTAAGAAGTCCCCACTAGACCTCAGACCATTTGGAGTAGCAGTGGGTATTAAAGTAGTGCCTTAACCACAATAGCATGCAGAGGTAACCATGATAACTTTGTCAAAAGAAAGCATGTGACCCTACAACGAATCAAGTGAGATCCATGGGGGTTCTAACACACAGAGGGGAAAAGGAAGTGTTTCCCTTAGAACCAGTTTATAGTGCACAACCTGGAAGGAACACACGAGAAGAAAAACATCATAGGATGGAAGCAGAATAGTGCATAATCCAAAGTGATTGGTTAATACAACAACATGTCATCAACAAGATTCATACAATTTCATACAAAATAGTTCTTACACAAATGTGTAAGTTAAATAACATACATTTTTAAAGTAAAAAGAATAGTTGAACTACAATAACAACATATGCATGAAAAAATGTTGGCTCAGTTATAATATTAAGTGAAAATTCCATCCATACATACAACATTGACAACCACAATCCCCAATAGTGGAACATTATAGTCAACCTCGCCTGCTCCTCCAAAGAGACATACTCACTGTACATTGTGGAGAAGCCAAGGCTCATCACAATACCCTCCAAGCCTTCTCTAAGCAATGCCTAGCCAAAAATCTTGCTCCCAAAAGCCTCTACTATGAGTTATGAGGTTCTATATATAAGAAAGGGTGGGCTGACCCTTGACATTCCCCTTTGACTCTTTGAATACCCTCATGACTCTTCACATTACATAGTGGTTGTTCACATTCCACTAATGACACTTGGAATTTCACTTACAATATATTTACAAATAATAATACAATTTCCACATATAGCCATGTGGGACAAAATAGGCTTGATTCAGTGTGACAAGAAAAACATCATCACTCAAGGTCTTGGGGGAAGACCAACTCGAAAACATCCTCTTAATGTTCTTTGGTGATGAATTGATACCAAGCTTGGTATTTTGTTATTGTGTCCCTGTAATATTTGGTGATGTCTTTCTCAAAATAGACTCTTACATCCATTGCCTCTGGTATATTGTCCTAGAACCTCTATTGGTCTCATCTTGAACCATGTGCAATATTGTTCTGAGTGTGGTTGGACCACCGATGTACTTCTACATGTTTTCTGTGCTCAGCTGTAAGTCATTTCTGGTCGCCTCTCACATTAACTACTCTATGTCCCTATCGAACTCCAGTAGGTCTTGGCTCTTTTTCATGGCTTGAATGAGGGTTATGATTGAAGGGATCCTGTGTGTCCTCACTATGACATCTAGACTCTTCAAAAACTGTGCATAGGAAGCCTTAATTTTGGTTATGAGCGAAGGGATTTTCTCGTAATTTTTTATCAACATCTAAATCTGTGCTTTCTTTAGTTCTGCCTATGGCTTCATTACCTTCAGCAAGTAAAGGGGGGCTCCCTTGTACCTCATTGTCCATTCTTGTACATGCGTAATAGCAGCATGGATGTCTTTGAGAGTTTGGGCTATCTTTGCGCACTACTACTGAAAATAATATTGATGGAAAACTGCCTTATGCACAATGATAAATCTTCCATATAGTTTCTGCATTGTGGTCTCAAGAGTCGATACTGTAGCAAGTATCACTTTTCTCATTTCTACCATAGCGGATCCTATAGATTGTTCTATTCTCTTCTTGGCCTCTTACAAGTCCTTTTCCATATGATCATTCTCTGCTATAAAGAACTTGAACATTGAACTTGTGGCTTTTACATAATCCTTAGAAGCATTGGCCATGGCAACTGGATGTGTTCTAACATCTTACGCAATCACCCTTTTCCCTATGTGTGCAAGTGATGTGTGATCATCTGAGAGCTTATTTTTTCATGCCTTTACAATCCTTTGTTTTGACTCATCAAATGAAAAATTCTATACATCCATCACCGGATCATCATCAAGGAGGAAAACCTTTCCTTGGTTGCTCGGGATTGGTTCTGATTCTGGAGGTGGCAGAGACTGAGGTGTGACCTCAAATGCTCTTAGCACGAGGTCGATGTCTTATTCATGTGGCTCCTATTCCAGCTCCATGTCTGTCGCTTCAAAGATCTACTCAATCTACTAAGAAAGTTCCTGAACCTGCACACGCTCACCCTCTTCCTCATTTGCTAGCTGTTCTAACTCCTCAACCTATATAGGCACAATTTCCTCTATCATTTCATCTTGTCTTTCCTCCTATTCATGTTTCTTCTTCTCTTCCCTTTCTCTCCTCCTTAGCTCCTAGTCTTCTTTTAGCTACTTTAATGTTTCCTACAACTTTCTCTCTCCATCCTCCAACCTTTTCTTCTCTCGCTTCCTCCGTTCTACTCTCCTTTTGTGTTTTCAGCTTTATTTCCAAAGCTACTTTCTCAACAAGTGAATCTTCTTTGAACTTGTAGCTTTCCTCACCCTCTGGGTTCCTGGAAATATTTCTCTTGCCTTTTTCTTGTGTCAGTTTGCTTATCACTATTGTTTTTGAGGCTTCTCCCTGTGGTGCTGCCTCCTACAAACCTTCTTTCCATTCTAGCCATGCTGACCAATTCATTAAATCTAGAGAAATACAAGGGATACCTCTTAGGGTCTTCCTCTCACCAATGACATGCCCATGGATCCATGGATAATACACCTTCATAGAGTGCTTCTTGCATATTCAGTGGGAATCATATGAATTGAAACTATTAGTGCCAAACTCAAAATTCTTCAAGTCTGCAGCCTCGACATCCACATCCTTCAAGCTCTAGATCTGGTACAATCTTATCCGCAAAGGAAGAGCAGGTCATGGTGCCTTCTTCCTCCTATGCAGTCCTACTGATAAGCCTATGGAGATGTGATATGAAACCTCTTGCATGACCAAATAATCCATGGAAGACCTTGGTAGCACATGCAAGGGATTCTCTCCACCAAACATCTTGATGAAGGTGCCACGGGGTGAGGCATACCAATATTCAATGTTAAGAAATGCATGCATTGCTTCTTGGGACATGTATGGTGGATCATGTTCAAAGGTCATCCTATAAACTGGGGTAATGAAGTGGTTAGATAGCCTTGCCATGACTCCTCGATAGCTACACTCAAAGAGAAACTTGCAATAGATGTTGACAACATGATCTGATGGTGTCCATCTCCAACCCATGCTAGGAGACTACTGCTGTGCACAAAATGCATCAAGCCGGTACAGGGAAATATAGAATCTTGCTTGTTCATCCTTAGGAAAATTATAGGCGTTAGACACATGCACTTTCAACTGAAGAGCCAATACGTCTACCCAGTTGCATGACCTTCTTTCATTGGCCAACTGATCCAACACAACCACCCAACTCTGCGGAAAGGTCTTCGTGCTCTCTTGACCATACAAGTGGAATGCGAAGATGATCAACATTTGGTAGCCCTTCCAGAGTGACTTACTCTTGTAAACCTAATTAGGTTTCAACCTGAACTTTGATGATTTTTTTACCCAATGCTTTGTGATGTCCCTAGTGTTCACATTATTGTTGGGAGTAAAGAAGAGTGCATCCATGCAATTCACTGGTTGTGGTAAGTGATACATCTGATGATAATTTTCTGTCCTTAAGGTAGCAAGTTGTGTAACATTGGAACTACTCAATGTCATCATATGGGTATTAGTATGTGAGACAATCTAGTGAATCATGTTTGTGCATAGGAAGGAAGGGTACCTGCATGCAACCCTGTACAAGCCTTAATTGTGGATGTTGACATAGATTTGTCAATATTCTAGATCTTCCTTGAAGCTACCTGCAAATATGTCCTTTATTTCCTACCATGTAATCATCATATACTTCTCTATGAATATTTGTGTGTCATCATAGATTGGTAAGTTCATTGACACCTATTCAAGTACATCTCTAGTGCTATTGTCTACAGTATCCTTTGATCCAACTCTCTTCGAAACCATGTTTCCTGTACTTCTAAGAAGATGCTCAATAACTATTGTACCTGGAGAGAGAGAGGACACTTATGGCATGAAAATGTCATCTTAAAATAAAAAAGAACTTCAAATATTGATCATGCAACAAACTGGGCAACTACTGGGCAGGATTACGCAATTATGACTTTCAAAGGTGAGGGACTGTCAGTTTGATATGTGCATTGTGTAGTCTCAACTACCAGTGAGACGTGGTGATGACTAGAACTATGCAATGCACAGTCTAGTTGACTTACTGATGACTAGAACTGCATAATGCACAGTCTAGTGTGGCTTTCTAATGACTGGAACTGTGCAATGCACAGTTCACTCTAACTTTGATGTTGGCTAGGACTGTGCATTACGCAATCCTAATGGGAAAAACTTTGGGACTGTTGTTATAGACATTTTTGGGCACTGCAACCCCAATCATAAATTTCCATAAACCAAGGGATCTTAAGTCCCTAAAAATTTTGTTCCAACCTCTAAAAGAACAAGGTCAACTGATTACATCTTCTCCCAGAAGTTCTCCATGAAAAACTGCTCAGAACTGATCAAAACTGGACCATCTCACCTGCTCCATGGTCAAAGTCCGCTGCATCCCACCTAAATACACACAGGAGGTGCAATGCATCTTGAAAAGCCCTTCTATGGGGTGCGATGGGTGAGAGTGGACAAATGGTAGGGTCAATCTGCAAGGTGGAGGATCATGGAATCTTCTAGAAACTTCTCTTGTGACACTTGCCTCTCTGCATTCGCCCAGGGATGAGTAAGAGATCATCAATCTCCAAGTGGAATCAAGAACTATCAGGGAGAGGACACTAATCAAATCTCAAAACCTGACTCACCTCCCTTGCAAACATCTATATATGGATCCCTCATCCCAGAGATCAAGAGGCTGGAATTTTGTATCTTGTAAGGAAGTGTTGCTGGTTTCTTGGTGCAACATCATAGTGTTGGGTGATCTAAGCTTTTCATGAGGTGAAGAAGGGCTTTCTTGCTGAGAGGATGATGCTGGGTCAGAATAATTGGTTGTAATCCTCTTTGCTATTCTTGATTATTAATAAAGCTATTCAAGTTTTCCTCCACATTCTTGTATGATTGATGATATATGCATTTGTGTGGTCAATATATATCTGGTCCTATATTGTTTATGATAATAGATCTATGTTCTTGGATAGTGTTATGCTGCTTTGATTCTATAGGTGCTCTTTGAAGCTGGGTAGACGAGGAAGCGAGTGGCAAAGATCTATCAGAAGGGAGAGGAATCAATCAAGGAACTAAGTGCAAGACAGAGGTTGGTCTCCCTTATTCCCCTCTTATCTATTTCTCATAAAGGAAAACAAAAGTAGTTTTAGTTTGTTTGTTTCTAAGGTAGCTACTAGCCTTAGTGGGACTAGCAGCTCTGCATAGACACTAGATTTCCTGATAACAAAATGGTGACTCCGCTGGGGAGCGAATAGATTATTTTTTTGTCTACATTTGTTTGCTTTATAAACTTACAGACGAAGCCTGAAGTCAAGCCAGCTAGCCTTCAAACTACATTTGCTATGCAAGTGCAAAGTAGATCAATGCTGCTTTAGTCTATCTCCAGGTTTTGTTTATGAACTGAAAAATCGATTTACAAGCTCTCTAATTGCCCTTGTGGTGGCTCTAGTAACCTCCTTAGATCTACCCTTGTGATTGATTTACTGATTACCACTTGCTTGGACTAAATCCCTGAACTGAGCTACAAACTGTGACTCGGAACCCAGCTAAAGTCTCTTCCCTGGTCCAGCGCACTGTCTCTTCTTTGGATTCTGGATGCATCGCACTTCCAGAGTGTAGTAGGTGCACTGCATCTCATTTTCCCTATGTTACAGGTGTGCTGATCAGACAAGGCCTTTTCTGCTCTTAGATTTTAGTTTCTGTGTTCACTCTTTTCAGCTCTATTTAGGAGTTTTGCTGCCTATAGTCAGTATACCTCTGTTGAAACCCCCTTCCTTACCATTATTCTGCCTCCATTGTGCAAAGGACTATAAATGTTTTATGTATTTTGAGCCATTTTCAGTTGTCTTTTACAAAGAAGTAGCGTAATTGAACTGTGGTTTCTTGATTTGAAAGTGTCGCAAGTGTCGTTTTTAGTCATAGAAGAGAATCCGATTGTTCTTGATAGTCGATTACACTGTTACTCTTGTATTTGATTTGAATTAGTAGTTTTTCAAGTGTCGAAAGCAAGTTTTCAATTCCAAATCGCAAAGTGTCGTCATTATCCTCATTTTTTCTTGAAAAAAAACTTGCTACTAATGTCGCTTTGGAAAATAATTCAGATTTGCGCTTAGCTTTCTTTTTGTCATTCACACATTAAGAAGGCTGAAAACAAATACATGCATGTGCATTTTCATTTAGACTGTTTGTTGGTTTGATTTAGGACAGTGCATATAGTGTGTACTCTCTGCTCTATGTTGAAAGAACATCATCTCTCTTTCCTTAGTAGCTAGGATTTTCATTGCAAAAAGAAGATTAAACGATTGTTTATCATCTTAGACCGCATTTTAGGAATTGTACATCTACATCATGCGGTGAACCTGAAAGGCAAATTTCTTAATAAAGATCAACTGTAAAATAAATTTAATGAATCTAAAAATGCTTTGGAACCTAACGCACAACATCTAGAAGTCTAGGCTAGAGACGTATTCTGGCATCGTAAAGCCTGGTAACTGTTGTTTTCATTGTTGGTTGGGTGATTCCTCCACTTTGAGACGACAAGTGCCAGTACGGACTTGTTCTCCCACGTACCATCGAGTATATATTGGGAGACCATAATAGGCTTTATCCTTTATCCATAGGAAGCCGTGTCTGCCACCCTATCGATCGCAATGCACTGAACACAACATTCGGGAAGATTGACTGTCGTACCGTAAAAAGTATTCTGAAGTTTTATGATTGGTTTGGTAATCCCTCTGTCTAGATTTCCAGAGCAGTCTCTTTCATTCCTTTTCAGACTCCTTAAAGGAAAAGGTCCATTTGAGCACTTGTCACTTCAGGCTCATTAAAAATCGAAAAAACTAGAGTCATCTTTTGTTTTTTCTCGACTCTTAAAAATTTAAAAAACAAGTTGTGTCAAAGCATCTAAAATTTATTTAATCTGGAAGCATATTTCCCCTTTATTTTTAGTTGATTGAGTAATCCACAATCATGGAAGAAAGTCAATTGAAACCCCGTCGTTCGCGGAGGCTTACGAGTCAACTGTCTTTGTCTCCAGAATCAAAACTGTTACGGACAAAGAGAACTCGTTTAACCGGTTCCAAATCCCCTGGTAAAGTTAGAACAAGTGTTCCGACACCTTCAGAGACTCCGGTTACTCCAAACATTTCTGGTATCCTTGCCTTTACAGAAGAAGTTCAGCAGCCACCGAAGGACAGTAGAATTGATCCTAGTGTGAAGGTAAACACTTGTATTACTGAACCAGCTCCATCTACAGCTGATTCGGAAGGTGTTATTCCCCAAACATCTGTTGCTGCAGATTCTATACCTTCTTTGGCACCAGAAATATTTTACGGACCTGACGGTCTACCTCTTCCACCTGGTCTGGTTGCTATAGAAGAGATTGTGGAGGATCCTCCATCTAGTACTCCATCGCAATTTGGAGTCGGGAGCACTCTATATCCTTCTTCATCAGAAATTAGTCTACTATCATCGAAAGCTCCCGTAGAATCACTAGGCAATGTTTTGGATAGACTAGAAATGTCTGAACAACCATCGACATCCAGGACTGTGTCATTCGACATAGCGACGGTAGAACTTCTTGCTATCACTCCAACAATGTTCGCCGGCATACCATCTATCCCAGCTAGCTCTCAATCGCTAGAAGGGGCCCACACAAGGGCTATTTCGACAGTATGGTTCTTTCCTATTTGTTCATCCGGAATAGTATCCGGGAACTCTTATGTTGAGTCTCAGAAAATTGATCCTTCAGGGTGTCAATTTGGGCAGTCCGATTCTCAAGGACAAACAATTCCTTTGAGTATCGGATTACCGCCGTATGGGGGGCAATATATCCTTTCATTGTCTCCTCTGGGAGGACAACCATACGAGAGTTCACAACAAAATTCAGGTTATGCTGGAATTACATCTAGCGGTTGGGTGCCAATAATGCCTCAACAACCAACAGTTGTATATTCGATGCAACAATGTTTACCTATGTCAAATATACCAACTACACCGGCTATTGTGATGGTGTCACAAGTACAAGCGTTACCTGTTGTATGCCAACCTCAAGTTTCTCAGGTTGTAATGCAATAGCCTCTTGTCCCTGTGACTCAACCACAATCGCCAACTAGTGGAATGACACAGGCCCAGACGGGTACAATTACCCCTCATCTTGGTCAAACGGCCAGTATTGGACAACAGCACATGGCTTCACAACCATGGCTGGTGCAATACCAACAACCGCAATTCCAACAAGTATACCAAGGATCTGAGCAACAAATCTTTGCAAATAATGGGCAGCCATATATTCAAAACGGTCAAAATTAACCATTCTACAATGGCTATGCCCATCAACCTTACCAAAGTTACCAACATCAAATGCATTATGCTGCTATGCAAAGACCAACTGCTCAGGAAATTCCGTCTTATCCTGGGTATGCTTCGCCAAACCTAAATCAATAGTTACCCTTCGTGGAAACTTTAGAGTTACTAGATCTAAATCAGCTAACGAACAATCCAATTGCTTACGCCCCTTGGTGGCCAGCGATTCCACATAAACTTCCGTCAGATATTCCTAAATTTAATGGAAATCCAGGTGAAGACCCGTCGAATCATGTGATGACATTTCATCTGTGGTTTTCATCAAACACCCTAAACGATGATTCGATTAGGCTTCGCCTTTTCCAAAGGACGTTACCTGGTCTGACAGCAAAGTGGTATATCAAATTACCGAGAGCTTCGTTTGACAACTTCAGTGCCCTAGCCACAACCTTTTTAACCCATTTTCAGTTACCAATAAGGTACGAAACGGGAACAGAACTTCTTACCAATTTCAAGCAAACAACGACCACTCACATATCCGATCATATTCATGAGTGGCGACGTCGTCGTAGAATGGTAAAAACGTATGTTCCTGATCAGCTTTTAGCTGAATGGTTTATTAAGTAATTATTACCTTCCATTACAGAAGATGTGGCAAAAGGAGGAGTCGTCACTGAAGAGCAAGTTATTGCTCGTGCGCAATATTTAGACTTGATTTATACTCAGTCTGGCACGCTCTACGATAAAATCCCTGACGCTCCCAGACCGGAATTTTCCGTCCCTCCTCCTCCTAAATCAAAAAATGACTCTCATGCCGGCGATGGCGTGATTGGTACGACAAACACAAAATCGAAAAAGGCTACATCTAAAAAGGCCTGTAAGATTTCCACTCAAAATGAAAAAGAAGAACTTCTCACCTCCGAAGTAAATGCCGTCTCGACTGATAAAGGCAAAGAAACCATGCAACCAGGAGGCAAGAAGAAAAACAAAGGGAAGAAGAAGAAACAGGAGGAATCATCACCTGAAAATTCTTCTGCAAGCCCTTCTAGAGATAGGAAACCAAAAAGTCCATGCTTAATATGTGATGAGGATCATTGGACAAGAGATTGTCCATATAAAGTTGAGCTTAAAAGAATCTTCAAGAATTCAAAAACCTCGGCGGTATTGACTGATCCGTTTCCAAATCCAGAAATAAATCTGGTTGCTAGTGAAAATGCTTCCCCGTCCCAAGTGCTGATGTTGTCGGTTTCAAAATAGAAAAATGATTCTTTGATATCGACAAGGAATAAAGATTACGGGAATCCACAGCTGTCAAACAACAAGGATAAGGATCAACCTAGTAGTTCGACAACAAATTTGACAGAAGTTGCACCGCCCATCATTCCAGAGCTAACAATAAAACTGCCAAAGGGAGTAGTACACAAGTCGACATTTAATCCTCATGCCAGAGTAGCACAACATTATAATATAGTGGAAGATGTGGCCCAATCGCCATCCGCTATGTCGACGCTTGAAGTACTACAAAATTGCCCATCCCAAAAGTCAGGCTTTATTATCAGCTATAGGTGGGATAGACCCAAAGGATTATAATCTTGTGTCCTTTAATCAAAAGGATATGATCCTCAATTACCAGCTCAACTAGCTTTAAAGCCCTCAACAAAATTGTTCATCGAACAATTATTGATGAGGGGGCATCTACATGTATTATGTCGATGAGTTGCTGGAAAACTTTAAGATCTCCAACCTTTTCATGATCTTCGACGACATTAAAAGCATTTGATGGTTTTACGGATGAACATATACCCCATATGGTATTCTAAGTAACTTGCAAGTTGAACTAGGGGGGAAAATAGTAGAAATAGATGTCGAAGTAATCGACGGAAACCTTGATTACAACATCCTACTAGGAAGACCATGGATATATGCTATGGCCGCGGTTGTGTCGACCTACTTTAGGATGATTGCATTTCCTTTTCAAGGAGGAATTACAATCGTCGACCAACAAACATTCCTCCCCAATAGTTCCCAAGTTACACGAAGCATTCCGATGATCCATGGAAGTCCCCATTCACTTCAAAATATCGGAATAGGCCTACTAAAAGACCCTATATTAATGGGGACTTTTTCCCTCTCGCCCCCAATAAATCTGGCGGAAGTAGCGACGGTAGGAACGTGCAATATGATATCTTCGATTCAAAAGATCTCAGAAAATGATATTAACATGGATCATCCGCAAGTATTGCTTCCAAGCCCAATAGAAATATTGCAGCAATCAATATTTTCAGCATGGGAGGCAGACCTGAATCAATACTCATCAAGCGTTTGGATAGATAGGTCTAAGGAATATGGCACCCCTTCAGATCCTTGGTCGCAAGTGCATTACACCGACGAAGGAATTATTCAGTCAATGATAATTTAAGGGGCGCAATGGGAAGATTACCACCATCGTTCCCATCTTCCGAATTGTCAAGAAGATACTCCTGATGACCTTCATCATCCTTCAGTTTTTGATTTCCTATCAAACACTGTAAACACGGTGGACTCTGAGTGAAGCTTGTCCAATATTGAAGAGACTATCGCCATAAATATCTTGACCAAAACAGATGTTGTAGAGAATATTTATGTTGGCAAATGTTGTTCTCCTTCAGAACTGGAAATATATAACGCTCTTTTTCGCAAATTTAGAGATGTCTTTGCTTGGTCATACAATGAGATGCCAGGCATTGACTCGAGTATAGTTGAACACGAAATCAAGATGTATCCAGATGTCAAACTAGTATGACAACGGCTACGGCAGGTGCACTCCAAGAAATCTGCTACTATCAAGGTAGAAGTTGAGAAACTTCTCCATGCTGGTTTTATTTACTCGATTCCTCTAACCGATTGGGTATCGAACATTGTTCCTGTAATGAAAAAACAAGGAACGATTAGAGTGTGAGTCGATTATAGGGATGTAAACCAAGCTTGTCCAAAAGACAACTACCCTACACCCTTTATCGACTAGATAATTGATGAATGCGCCGGATGTGAAATCTTTTCATTTATGGATGGATTCTCTGGGTATAATCAAATAAATATTCGCCCACAGGACCAGTCAAAGACTGCATTTATTTGTCCGTGGGGCACATTTGCATATCGCAAATTACCCTTTGGTTTAAAGAACGCAGGGGAAACATTTCAGAGGGCAATGAATTATTCCTTCCATGACATCAAAAACATCGTTCAACCATATCTCGATGACCTTCCGGCTCATTCACGAAAGTGGACCGATCATCCACAACATTTGAGAGCGATATTTCTACGTTGCCGACACTACAAGATACGACTCAATCCACACAAATGTGTGTTCTGTGTCAGTTCTGGTCATTTGCTTGGCTTTGTAGTCTCAAATGACAGGGTTCGTCTCGACCCATGTAAGGTTCAGGCAATCATAAATTTGCCTCCACCATCAAATTTGCTTCAGATTTAGAAACTCCAAGGGAAAGCAAACTTTCTGAGGAGGTTCATTCCAAATTATGACGAACTTGCTAAAGGTTATATACGTCTATTGAAAAAGGAAGTACCCTTCATCTGGGATCAGGTCACGCAAGCTTCCTTTGATGCTTTAAAAGAATCCCTAATGAAAGCATCATTAATGTACGCTCCTGATTATCAAAAAGACTTTAACCTGTATCTAGCTGCAGCAGATACAACCATCGCAATGGTGTTAGTTCAAGAAGACAACGAAATTGAACATCCTATATATTATTTGAGTAGGAACTTAAATGATACAGAAAGCAAATATTCCTATGTTGAAAAGCTGGATCTCGCAGCTGTTCAAGCGATACAAAGATTTCGACACTATGTCCTCTTTCGAAAAACTACCATTTTGTCAGATTGTAACCCCATGACTTATATATTGTCGCGACAGTTGCTGGGGGGCAAATATTCAAAATGGATAGCAATTCTCCAAGAGTTTGATCTGGAATTCGTAAAATCCAAATCAAAGAAATCCCTGGTTTTCGTGGAATTACTATGCGATCTCCCATCGTCATCCAATGATGAAACATCCGAAGAAACCATCGTGGATGAATCTCTGTTTCTGATATCTTCAAGCAATCTGTGGTATGGAGATATAATCATCTATCTCCAAACCTAAAAATATAGGTCTAATACCTCTCGCTTGGAACAAAAACGTATTCGATACCAATCAAAAGACTACATGATCATTAGTGATACACTTTACCGTCGTGGTGTCGATACAGTTCTGAGGAGGTGCCTCACCCACGAGGAGGCTGAAAAAGTCCTTAATGATTGCCATTCACGCGCATGTGGGGGGCATCAATCTGGTTATGCTACATCGCAAAAAAAATTATGAGCAGAATACTTCTGGCCAACAATGTTCAAAGATTGCATAACCGCAATCAGAAGCTGCCATGCATGTCAAATTTTCGATAGCAAAACCAGAAAACCACCCGCACCTCTGTAACTGATAGTTGCTGTTGGGCCATTCACCAAATGGGGTAGTGATTTTATGACATGTAACCCCACCTCGACTGGGGGGCATGGGTATATCATAGTCATTGTAGACTATTTTACCAAATGGGCTGAGGCGATGCCTACATTAGATAACACTGGTGAAACAACTGCCCTTTTCTTTTTCAATCATGTAGTCGCCAGATTCGGCGTTCCACATGCTATAGTCACAGATTATGGATCACATTTTCGCAATCACATGATGGTCGAATTGGCTACCAAATTAGGGTTGTCCCATGATAGCTCTACTCCATATTACCCACAGGCCAATGGACAAGTTGAAGCAATCAACAAAGTCCTGAAGCGGATGCTACAAAGGATGATTGGAGTCCACAAAAGGAGTTGGCACCTGATCCTGTACTCAGCCTTGTGGGCATACCAAACATTGGTAAGAAATGAAATCGGGTTTACACCTTTTCAACTGGTGTATGGCCTAGAAGCAATCTTACCAGTTCAGTGTGAAATCTCGTCCCTCAAACTCGCAATCGACCTTCTCCCCGGAACTTCAAAAGAGGAGGCTCGTTTCTTGGAACTAATCCAATTGGATGAAACCTGTCGTGATGTCGCTTTGGCTAACGAAGCCCATAAGAAACGGGTCAAGGCGCATTTCGACAAGAATGTCAAACCCTGTGTCTTCTCAGAAGGTGACTTGGTCTTACTTTATGACCAGGAATCCGATAAATTGGGAGCAGGTAAGTTCAAGTCTTTATGGATGGGCCCCTATATTGTTAAGCGAGTGTTAGAAAAAGGAGCCTACGAGTTAATGGATTATGACGGGATTCCACTGGCGCAACCCCGTAACGGGTTGTACCTTAAGCGTTACTACGCATGATTCAGTGTGGTAACCCATATGCTTTTGTTACATTTTTGTTTTCGCTAAGAGTAATTGTTTTGGTCAAGTAATCCACTTTTTACATTTGTCGCATATGTCGAACCTATTGGAATATTTTGTTGGATATGCCGACGGAGCGAGTCGTAGTTCGCAGAATCTATCTTCTGCAACCTGGGCCATTTTTGATCCAAGCGACGAGTTAGTAAGTATCAGAGGGGTATGTATTGGTTGGTCAACAAATAACATCGCTGAATATATCGCGTTGATAGAACTTCTCTCTGATGCCATCACACATGGCATAAGCAGACTCGTCGTCAGGCTAGACTCATAGCTCATCATACTACAACTCACTGGTATCTACTCCGTCCGAAATCCAGCTAGCTATCGTATGTTCCTAAGGGTCAACATTTTGGAAAGACAATTTGATTTTATTCAATATCAGCATATTTCCAGAAACTTAAACACATTAATAGACTCATTAGCAAATTATGTGTTAGATAGACATTTGCAACATTTATAAAAAGAAGCATTTCATCAGTATTTGCATCAGGATCATATAACTTAACCAAAATAAAACTCCGAAAATCAAAAATATATATATAACTGTTTATGGTTTACACATAATGTTCTGTAACCAAGACAAAATTGGTCAAATGACCCAAAACTCAAAATGCTAGGGGGCACCCTAGTCTAATGATGCTAGTGATAACAAGTCACCACCTGTGCAATCATGCGTAAAAGCCTAGTCCATCGACTCGGTACACCAGTAGTATGTCGTTGCAGCCTCAAGGGCAGCTCGTCGGTCCTCACATCTAGAATACCAAGAGTAAGGCCTTCGACCTGATCCTGCAATGCTGAAAGAGCCTCGACCACATCAAGGTCGCTAAGGATAGCCCTTCCCACACCCTCTCCTGCTGGAGCGGTGGCTGGCACTCTCAAGCATACTACTGGTCGAACTGGTTCGACATCTGCATGAGCACATGAGTTTTGATTAGTCCTGATAGAAGAAAGCACAAGAACATTATAAAGAGAAATGATAAATATAAATATGGTTAAGATAATTTACCAATGAGACCCCACTACTCACCAGCAGGCAGTACCAAATCTAGATCACCTCGGAAATCCATACCAGCATATGGATACTTGGAAAAAACCATCTCCTGACGGTTGAACCACTCGAATAAGGTATCAGAAAAGGAAACCTGGGACTGACCAGCATGTCTGGCCATAAGGTCAACCCATCTCTGCATCCGTGGCTCAGTCAGTGGAGGTAAACCAAGTGAAACATAATACAGTTGCATCAGCAGGATCTTTTCCAAGGCAAAAGCTGTCAAGATAGAACCATATCCAAAGTTCTTCAATCTTCGATTTTTCACCTTGGTCAGCTGTTCTTTCATCACAGAGAGTACTGCATCACACCAGTTGAACACCTTTGGTTCAAGGCATTCCAAGGTGTACTGCATATAAGACCTGTTGGCCACGTGAAGTGTCGCACTGCCAGCCAGTCTAGCAAAAGTGAACAGAATGGTCCTCAGGGACCTGTCAGTGACATCTCGAATAATGATCTTGCCATCCTTACTTGGCTAAGATCCCTCTCTACAATACCTGTGAATGTAATCTCTCACAGATTCACCCCCACAGGCCGAACTTGATAATGAGATAGGGGTACCCCGCCTCAATAAGCCAGTCAAAAAATAGATGTCCACGACAGTCAAGGGGATGGACTTGCCTCTAATCTGGAACTCCTAGGTGGTAGGATCCCATGCATCAAGAAAATATTGCAACAGGTTGATTTGTTGCCTCATGCAAGAGATGCGGAAAAACTTGAACAGGCCACAGTTCCGTAGTGCATTTACCGTAACCGGATCATGTAAAGCAATCATGTCCTCTTCTTCATGCTCATGTTCTCACCATGTAATAGAAATTTTTCTCCAATGAATCTCTAAAACAAATAAGAGAAGAGTCAAGATCCTGATTTGGTGAAAAACAGGCAAAAATTTCCATGAAAAACTATGCATAAATGGCCCTCTTTGCACCCATCGCACCCCCAGCAGTGTTCTAGGTGGGATGCATGCTGACTGGCCAATGGCCAAGCTAGCATGCATCACACCTTTCAATGTAGAAGAGGTGCAATGGAGCCAGGGTGAGTTTTTCAAACCCCAGAGGCTCATAAAAACTAGAAAACATGCTCAGAATGCAAAAAGGAAAGGATGAAATTAAAGAACTCAATTTTAGCTCCTACCTAGTCTAGACGGCGCCGAGAATCGTCCACAGAATGTCCCGGAATCAGCTAGTGAAAATCAAGGGGGAAAGCACCTCCAAAGCTCCAAAAAACCAAAGTTCAAATGAAATGGTAAAATGAGAGGTAAAAAGCACTTTTAAATTACTTTTCAAGTAATTCAAGTAAAATATTAGTGTTTTAACTCATTTTTCAAACATATTGTTCATTTCTAACTAGTTTGATGAAGCAATTGAGCAGGCAGTACAACCTCTAGAAGAACAAAGTTGTCAATGGTAAAATCAAGACAATCAATGACCATCATATCGAGCCGTTTTAACGTGGAATTCAAGCTCGTTAAAAAATAAACATAAGCAATGAGAAAATGTTCCCCAGAGTTTAAGCTCATTAAAAAATGAATCATTTTCTGGTAAATAACCATCGTGAATGTATTATCATCAGCCTTTGAAGCCTTGGTCGTGTTATCATCATCACCTCCATTCTGTATTGGTTGATCATTCACCCCATTTGATTGTTTGCCCTTTTGAGGAATAGCTGCGAAGAGTGATCCTGTTAGCCATCCTTGTGACACTGTCGTGATTGGAAAATTCCAAACCTTACCTGGAATCAACTACTACCCAAATTGATCACTCATTCCTCAAAAAACGAGTCTCCTCTAAGCTCTTTTCAACTGACTCATAAAATATGAAAAGATTATCGAGCCATTGGCCTCTCCAGCTCATTCAAGGGACTGGAAGTGTTATCCCTCCTTTAGATTTTAATCTTTTTGGACTTGAGAGATCATTACACAAAACGATCGAGCGCTTGTTTTGTTCGGCTCATTAAAATTACCGAAAATTCATCCCTTTTGTCTTGTTTTATACTTTTTCAGACTTAAGGGATTATATGACGAAAAAGGATTATTGGAGTTTTATTTACGTCCCTTTTTTAGACTCTATAAATTGAAAAGGATCAAGTTATCCTTGTCGTTAAACTCGTTAAAACTGAATAGCGACAAACTTGTCTATACAGACAAGAACGAGTTTCACTATCGCTAGGCTCGTTAAACATAGCGATGGGTTTTCCCGAAGGGAAAATTATAGAAAAAGAATATGTTATCCTCCTCAAGCTTGACAAAAATAAAGAGGTACTGGTCAGCAATGACTGGGGAAAAATTGGGAAGAAAACTTGAAGAAACTTTATTGGTAGCAAGTTGCTCTTGAACATGACACTTTCACTCCACATCCGAGTCGGGTTGGGTTGTTCCTTTCACTGGTCACGTCACCATGGTTCCGTCACACCATCCATATTTGGGGTTAATGCTACCGATCCATCATGTCAGTGTCGCCGATATGTTCAAGAGAAGTCACTCAGAGAATTCACCTGTGTCTCACCCACTGCAATACATTTACGCTCCATTCTTTCATGACCGCCACCCTGAACCTTATATCACCAGATCGTTTTCACCTCCATTAAAATCATTTTCTCCATTCCGTGTCATTGATGTGGGATTCACTAAGGCCCTCCTATGATGGATCACTTCTTGTCGACATCATCTCATTATCCAAGAAGTCGATCTAGGAACAACCCTTTCAGTACTTTGAAGCTTGCATGCCTCAATGGCAAGTTTCTCACTTCCAGCAATAGGTTTACATCAATGGCCTTCGACCGAAAGATTTTGCATGGTGTTCGATGCCAAGTCCCTTATTCACACCACGTGAATTATACTGTAGTACCTTGAGGGTCATCATCATTATTGGTGATTTCTCTCATGCTTGTTAACAGCTTACATCATTGGTTGGTAATCAAGCGAGGTCTTTCCATGTTCGACTCTAGAACATATCTCACATGGATCGACTTGTACTTCGAGTGAAGATCGAACGAGATTGATGACCCCAAATCTAGTTTCATCCATCCGGGCTGTGATATATACTCAGGAAAATAAAGACATCAAATGTACATCATTACTGCACAGATAATCATCCAACCTAAGGGATGATGGCTCTGCCAGAATCATCAGTCTACACTCAGACGATTGTCTATCTTATGTACATGAAAATGAATTTATAAAGCTGAGCATGAGAATGCCCGCCTTAGCTAGATCATGAAAATATTATGAAGATAATGTATTGTATTATATCTTATTACAGGTCGTCTTTCAGCTTGAAAAAACTTCAGATCCTCATGATAAAGCATTTCACCCGACATCAACAGATTAACGACCCCATGCTTTAGGGGGCAACTGTTATAGATAGTTTTTGGCACTGCAACCCCAATCATAAATCTCCATAAACCAAGGGCTCTTAAGTCCCTAAAAATGTTGTTCCAACCTCTAAAAGAACAAGGTCAACTGATTACATCTTCTCCCAGAAGTTCTCCATGAAAAACTCCTCAGAACTGGCCAAAACTGGACCATCTCACCTGCTCCATGGTCAAAGTGCATTGCATCCCACCTAAATACACACGGGAGGTGCGATGCATCTTGAAAATCCCTTCTATGGGGTGCGATGGGTGAGAGTGGACAAATGGTAGGGTCAATCTGCAAGGTGGAGGATCATGGAATCTTCTAGAAACTTCTCCTGTGACACTTGCCTCTCTGCATTCGCCCAGGGATGAGTAACAGATCATGAATCTCCAAGTGGAATCAAGAACTATCAGAGAGAGGACACTAATCAAATCTCAAAAGCTGACTCACCCCCCTTGCAAACATCTATATATGGATCCCTCATCCCAGAGATCAAGAGGTTGGAATTTTGTATCTTGTAAGGAAGTGTTGCTAGTTTCTTGGTGCAAGATCATAGTGTTGGGTGATCTAAGCTTTTCGTGAGGTGAAGAAGGGATTTCTTGCTGAGAGGATGATGCTGAGTTAGAACAATTGGTTGTAATCCTCTTTGATATTCTTGATTATTAATATTATTAATAAAGATATTCAAGTTTTCCTCCACATTCTTGTATGATTGATGATATATGCATTTGTGTGGTCAATATATATCTGGTCCTATATTGTTTATGATAATAGATCTATGTTCTTGGATAGTGTTATGCTACTTTGATTCTATAGGTGCTCTTTGAAGCTGGGTAGATGAGGAAGCGAGTGGCAAAGATCTATCAGAAGGGAGAGGAATCAAGGAACCAAGCGCAAGACAGAGGTTGGTCTCCTTTATTCCCCTCTTATCTATTTCTCGTAAAGGAAAATGAAAGTAGTTTTAGTTTGTTTGTTTCTAAGGTAGCTAGCAGCTTTAGTGGGACTAGCAGCTCTACATAGAGACTATATTTCCCGATAACAACTGTCTCCTAGAACTGTGTAGTAAAAATTTGGATCCAGTCACTAGCAGATCTACACAATTCCTGGAGCCAAAGGAGAGCCTTCAGATCTAGAAATGTCAAAGGCATGCAGGGAAGAGCTAGATCTAGGACAAGGCATCTAAGATTTTCCCAAGGGCAACATGAAAATGAGTAGATTTGAATGCATGAGCAAAGGATGGTGTAGATCTGAGTAAATAGTGATACATGCAATCAAAACAAGTAAGGAATTAGTCGAACAGAAGAAAAACAAATCTTGTGGGGAGATTCGCCGCAATGGCGATCGTTAGTGAAAAAACTATGTTATGCATGCGACGCTAGGGAAAGGCAATGCAAAACTTAAAACAACACTTATACAAGATAAAACAAATAAAAATTTCTAGTGATGATTCAATAAAATAGGAAAACCAACACTCACATAAGCCAAGGAAACAAAAGCGACAGAAAAAAGTGCAAAAGACAAGAAAAGAAAAAGCTACGTGGAAAAGTTGTTCTGACTATGTTGAAGGTTCCTAGATGCCTCAGGAATGCTAGAGCTCCAAGATCAAATTTTCAAATGAGCTCTGGAAGCATCTATTAAATAGATTTGATCAATTTAGGGTTTATGATGCGAAGGCCAAAAATCTAGGAAAAAGTGACAAGTGGTGGCAGTTTCTAAAAGTAGGTCCTTTTTTTTAGGGATGATTTTTGGATTTTTTCTTTTTTCTTTTTCGATAATTGTTGACATGCATGCATGGAGAAATTGCGTAGTTTTGGGGGGAATCAGGTAACTTGCCGACAAATGCATCAGACTTTAGCTGAAGGAATTCTTCTGCGCAATTCCCAGGCTAAGTGTGTCTGGCTTCCTCTCATGCTCTTTGAAATTTCCCAATTAAAGAAAAGTTTCCAGCTGGGTCTGCACAATTGTGGAGTTGAATCTCACTGCTAGGTTGAACTACACATTTCCTGAGAGAAAGGTTAGTTTCCCTCTAGGACTATACATATTTCTAAGGCAATTCAAGAACCGGATTATAACCAAGTCACGGGGAGATTAGCTTGTGGTTAAACAACAAAGAAAGTATGCAAACAAAATATGTAAAGAAAAAGTATAAACTCAAATGAAAGCACAAGTACCTGGGTAGTGCAAGACAAACTACTATGATTTTAGTAGCGATGCTCCAAAATGAAGTGAAGGAAAAATTTTGGAGGGTGGTTGTAGTAGCTACAACATTGGTGACAGACTAGTAGAAATTCAACTCTCCATATGGATCTTGTATCATGTAGAGTGAGTCTAACTCCTCCGAAAGTATTTTTCGATTCTTTGATCATCATGGTTCCTTCACTAGCTTGAGTTAAAGATATAGTCCTTGCCATTCTCTTGATTAGTCAACACACATACCAAGACAAGCCAACTGAATTGTTTTGATTGGCGATGAGGGGTATATTGATGCACAAGTAATATAGATTTTTAGTGTTTAAGATTTATCTCTCGTGTTTCTTTGCTACTAGCAGGCTTGGAAAATACCCTGATGGAGTCACTTCAGGAATACAAGCATCGCTCCGCTGCCAACGAGCCTTCACAGTACCCCTGCGGAGTTACTTTCTTCACCACTCTTCATAGGAAGCCTTTCTCTTCTTTTGGATTTATTGTATTTTATTTTTTTCATTTTTCATTTTCCAAAGAACTATGCATAGGAACTTATTTATTTCATGGGGCAGAAGAGGGATCCCAACTTATTGAGAGTAGAATAGTTTCTCCCTTTAGAGAAAGACGTTATATATACCTCTGACATACTTGGTAAGGTTTCCCCGCTCACCTTACTCTACTTGACTAAGTTGACAAGGGTTAACTGAAAATAGAAAATTTATTAGAGTAGGCGACACTAGTTAAAAATCCTAGCATTGTGACTTCACCAAGAATCACTCTAAAAGGAACATATTTTCCATCAGGGTATCATCGACTGAAGGAACACAAGATCTTCACAAAGAGAGGGAATAGACAAATGATAAAATGTTGATACTTGTAGAACTCCTCTTGTATTTCACCCTACTTGTCTCAAGAGACAAACATGGTTTCATGGGAAACTAATCCTATAGGTGCATGAACAAACAAACAAGCAAAGGAAAGAAGTAAAAGGAAAGAAAAACTAGTAATTGAAAGAAAAAAATGAAAGAGAACACAAACAGGAAAGAAACCACTACTCCTACTCCTAACCTACACAGTGCATGGACCTACTCACATGAAGTGATATTTCCAATGCAACCACTGCCACATTGGTTGGCCCATGTAGGTGAACTGATGGTTAACATTAAATATATTCAGGAAAACCAACAAGAAAGAAATATAAAACCATGAAAACCAACACACTCAAAGTTTAAATGCATGCACAAAAAATAAAATATTAAAAGCACATGATAGGAACTATGCAGACGTACACCAGTGTTGCATCAAATTGTGCATAGATGACAAACATGTGCACTCTTTCGGTCTTGAAAAATGAGAAAACATGCATAAAGAAGAAAAAATTTATTTCACAACATGACTTGCTACATATGACTCCTCTAATGCATGAGTGATAGGATCATGAGATTCTGGTGGGGGATGTGAAATCTATAGACTAGATTGATTTTCAATGAAAACAAGATAGTGATGAGGAGCCTAGGGCGTTTCAACAGATTTTTTATCTGGAGCATAACTGACCTAAGGGCAATGAGAACCTGACACAACCATCAACTCAAGCTGAAGTGCATCGATAGCCTAAGGGGTTTCCACTTCATCAACATATAGTTCTTCAAAGATCAGTGGCTTAGAAAGATCAACAAAAAGTTAATCAACATTGTGATCAAATGAGTGAGTGAAGAGATCACGACAACCACGATCAGAAAATTCAAGATGCACATCGACATCCTCATGATTTGACGAATCATATAGAGGGGTTTATGTGAAACAAAAAATTTCAACCTCTAAATTTCTAGAAATAAAGGATGACATATTCGGTGGATTCGAAAAGAAAGATGGCTCCTCTATGCAATCAAATGAAAGATTGACATCCTATGTGTCCTATGAATGATCAAAAGTAGAAGCATCCAGTTATGAATTTTCAGAAGAAAAATAAGAAATGGTGGGATCACAAAATATGTTATGATAGAGAGGATGAGATGCAAATAGAAGGAGGTCATCCTTCGCCATAGGTTCTTCTTCTAATTCCCACACATACTCATAAAAAATTAAAGGGTAGTTTGGCTAATCAAAACCAACTCTATTGACAACTTGGTCCTTGTGAACAACAAATGTGGACTCTGGATTTGATGAACACAACACATTACAATCTGGAGGATCAAAGGAACTAGAGGATGGAGGTTGAGAAGACGAGGCCATGTGACAACCATCATGGTTGCAGTCCAAATATGTGTAGATGTCTAGAGCAAGTGGATTGGGAGGATGTCACATTTCCATAGATGGGTTCACAACTTCTCCCACCTCATCCTACGGGGCTGGAGTTGTTTCATGAGAAAGGGACGGAGGGTCACTTGTGACAACAACCTTGTCCATATTAGATTTATAAGCTCTAAAACCAAGGTATTATAGGAGAGATTTGAATGATTCTAACTCATATGGATTTTTAGATAGGTGAAGAAGATAGCAAAAACTTTCTTTGACAAATTTCCAATCAATTTCATCTTCTAGGATTTGAAAAGAAAGATTACAGAAGCGTCCCAAAATTGTGCAATAGATTCATCAGGTGATTTTCATAATTTTAGATTTTAATGAGTGCTTTACGATCATAATAATAGAAAGCATGGATTAACGCTTCGATCATGTGATCAAATGAGTGAATAGAGGCTATGGGGAATGTGCGACACTATTGGTCAACATGCCCTTCAAATGTGTAAGTGAACAACCCACAGGCAATGTCATCCAAAGGGACTTCATTCCTCTGACAGAAACCTAAGAAGTAAAATTTGTGTCTTAACAAAGGTTCTCTGCCTTCACTTTTGTGCTTGATTTGTGACAAGTCATCGATGAAATCCTCAACACTTTGAAATCATATGCATGAGAAAAACATGTTGGAGTTGATATTGTAATGTAAGTCATCAATGATGTGAAGAGATTCAAAACAGACATTGAGGGCTCAACTTTTCATCTGTCCCTCCTAGCGCCAAAAAGCTTGATGGTGCTAGACCCACCAACATGTCAGGGGATCTCCTCGATAAGAAGCCCCAACTAGACCTCAAAGCATTTGGAGTAGAAGTCCCAGCAGTGGGTAGTAAAGTAGTGCCTTGACCATGGTAGCCCGCAGAGGTAAATATGGTAATTTTGTCAAAAGCAAGTGTGTGACCTTGCAACAAGTCAAGTGAGATGAATAGGGGTTCTAAAAAACAAATGGGACAAGGAATTGTGTCCCTTAGAGTCCTATAATAGTATGCCATTTTAAAGGAACACACATGTGAAATGACATCACAGGCTGGAAGCAAAATAGTCCACAATCCAAAGTGATGGGTTAATACAACAACACATCTTCAACAAGATTCATACAATTTCATACAAAATAGTTTATACACAAATGTGTAAGTTAAATAACATACATTGCTAAAGTAACCAAAATAGTCGAACTACAATAACAACATATCCATGAAAACATGTTGGCTGAGTTGTATTATTAAGTGAAAGTTCCATCCATACATACACCATTGACAACCATTGGCCACAATAGTGGAACATTACAATCAACACTGTCTGCTCATCCAAAGAGATTTATTCACTCTATGTTGTGGAGAAGCCAAGGCTAATCACAATACCCTCTAAGCCTTCTTTAAGAAATGCCTAGCTAAAAATCTATCCTCCCAAAATAATCTATTATGAGTTATGAGGTTCTATATATAACAAAGGGTGGGGTGACCCTTCACATTCCCCTTTGACTCTTTGACTACTCTCATGACTCTTTGCATTACATAGTGACTATTCACATTCCATTAATGACACTTGGAATTTCACTTACAATATATTTATAAATAATAATACAATTTCCATATATACCCATGTAGGAAAAACTAGGCTTGAGTCATCCTGACAAGAAAAACATCATCACTCAGGGTCTTGAGGAAATACCAACTCAGCAACATCCTCTTGATGGTCTTTGGTGATGAACTGATACCAATCTTAGTATTGTGCTATTGTGTCCCTCTACTATTTGGTTATGTGTTTCTCGAAACAAACTCTTGCCTCCATGGCATCCGAGTATATGGTCTTGGAACCTCTATCCAAATCATCTTGAATCATCCATGTCATTGGTATGAGTGTGGTTGGACCACTGATGTACCTCTATACATTTTCTGTGCTCATCTGCAAGTCATCGTTGGTGGTGTCTCACATCGACTTCTCTATGTATCTATCGACCTCTAGCAAGACTTGGTTCTTCTTCATGGATTGAGTAAGCATTTGGATTTAAGGGATCATGTGTGTCCTCACTATAACATCTAGACCCTTGAAAAGCCATGCATAGGAAGCCTCAACTCTAGTGATGAGATAAGGGAGCTGCTCATAATTATGGATTAACATCTTAATTTGTGCTTTGTCTAGCTCTACATGTGACTTCATTATCTTCTACAAGTAAAGAGGGGCTCCCTTTTATCTCATTGTCCATTCCTGCACATGCATAATAGCAGCGTGGATGTCTTTGAGAGTTTGGGCTATCTCCGCACACTGCTGCTGAAAATCATATAAATGGACAATGACTTTGTGCACGGTGACAAATCTACCATACAATTTCTGCTTGTTGGTCTTAAGAGTCGATATTTCAACAAGTATCACTTTTCTCATTTCTGCCATAGTGGATCGTGCGGATTGTTCTATTCCTTGCCTGGCCTCTTGCAAGTCCCTTTCAATCCGATCATTCTCTACTATCAAGTACTTGATCGTTGAACTTGTGCATTCTCTATAAGCTTTAGAATCATCGACCATGGTGGCTAAATGTCTTCTAACATCTGACATCATCACCCTTTCCTCTACGTGTGAAGGTTATGCGTGATCATCTAGGAACTTATTTCTTCACGCCTTTACAATCCTTTCCTGTGACTCATAAAATGACAGATTTTACACATCCATCACTGAATCATCATGAAGAAAGAAAGCCTCTCCTTGTTCACACGGGACTGGTTCAGATTTTGGAGGTGGCAGAGACTAAGGTGTGACCTTGGATGCTCTCAGCATGAGGTCAATGTCTTGGTCCTGCGGCTCTTGTTCCAAATCCATGTATGTCACTTCAACCATCTACTCAATATGTTGAGAAAGTTCCCGAACTGGCACCTGCTTAGCCTCTTCTTCATTTGCTGGTTTTTCTAACTCCTCAGCTTGTATAGGTACAATTTCCTATGTCATTACGCGTTACCTTGTTGTCTTTTCTTTTTTCTACTTCTCTTCCGTTTCTCTCCTCTTTATCTCTTGCTCTTCTTTTAGCTTCATTTATGTTTCTTGTAACCTCCTCTCTCCATCCTCCAACATTTTCGTCTCTCTCTTCCTTTGTTCTACTCTCCTTTTGTGTTGTCACCTATTCATCTCTATTTCCAAAGCTACTTTCTTAACAAGCAGATCTTCTCTGAACTTGTAGCTTTTCATAGCCTCTCGGTTCTTGACAATCTTCCTCTTTCCTTTTTCCTATGCTGATTTCCTACTCATTTCTATTATTGTTGTTGCTTCCTATGCTGTTGCTACCTATAAAGCTACTTTCCATTCTATAGCCATGCTGACCAGTTCATTAAACCTAGAGAATTTCTAGCAATACCTCTAAGGGTTTTCCTTTGACCAATGACATGGCTCGTAGGTCCATGGATAATACACCTTCACATAGTGGTTCTTGCATATGCAGTGAGGATCATACAAATTGAATCTCTTGGTGCCGATCTCAAACTTCTTCAAGTCCTTTCCCTTGACATCCATATTCTTGAAGCTCTGTATCTCGTACAATCTAATCCACAAAGCAACAGTATGCCATGATACCTTCTTCCTCCTGTGGTATTACTGATAACCATATGGAGATGTGATATGAAACCTCTTACATTCTCATCTTATCCATGAAAAACCTTGGTGGCACATGTGGAGGCTTCGCTCCACTAAACATCCTCATTAGGTGCCACCTAGTGAGGCATACCAATCTGCAATGTTAAGCAATGCCTGCATCACTTCTTCGGACATCCAAGGTGGATCAAGTTCAAATATCATCTTGTAAATTGGGGTGATGAAGTGGTTAGAGACCCTTGCCATGACTCCTCGATAGCTACACTTAGAAAGAAACACACAATAGATGCTCACAACATCATGTGATGGTGTCCATGTCCAACCCATTCCAGGAAACTAATGCTGGGCACAAATTGCATCAAGTAGGTACGCGAACATATAAAATCTTTCTTTTTTGTCCTTAGGTGGATGCAAGGCATTAGACACATGCAATTTTAGCTAAAGAGCCAACATTTCTAACCAGTTGAATGACCTTCCTTCATTTTCCAACTGATTCAACAGAACCACCCAACTCTATGGAAAGGTCTTTGTGATTTCTTGACCGTACAAGTGGGCTACAAAGATGATCAAAAGTTGGTAGTCCTTCCTGAGTGACTTAGTCTTGTAAACCTAATTGGGTGCTGACCTAAAATTTGATGGCTCTTTTACCCAACACTTCATAATGCCTTTAGTGTTCACATTGTTGTTGGGAGTAAAGAAGAGTGAATCCATGCGGTTCACCAGCTATGGTAAGTGATACATCTTTTGCTAATTTTCAGTCCTAAAGGTAGAAAGATGTGTTCCACTGGAACTTCTCAATGTCATCATCTCAGGATTGTTATGTGAGACAATCTAATGAATGATGTTTGTGCATGGGAAGATGAGATATCTCATGCAACCTACTACAAGCCTGGCTTGTGGATGTTGACATATACCTGTTGATCTTCTAGATATTCCTTGAAGCTCCCTACAAATATGTCCTTTATTTCCTACCATGTAATCTTCATGTCCTTCTCTATGAACAAATATGTGTCTAAATAGACTAGAAAGTTCATTGACATCTGTTCAACTACATCTCTTGTGCTACTCTCTATAGTATACTTTGATCCGGCTCTCTTGGAAACCATGTTGCATATACTCTTGAAAAGATGGTCAACAACTACTATACCTAGAGATAGAGAGGACACATATGGCATGCAAATGTCATCTTAAAATAAAAAATAACTTCAAGGACCAATCATGAAAGAAACTAGGCAACTACTGGGTAAGATTGCGCAATTCTGACTTTCAGAGGTGAGGGACTGTCAACTAGATATGTGTAATACACAGTCCCAACTACCATTGAGGGTTTATGATGACTGGAACCTCATAATGAACAGTCTAGTTGGCTTGCTGATGAATAGAACTGTGCAATGTGTAGTCCAATGTGGTTTGCTAATGTGCAGTTCAAGTTGGCTTTGATGCTGGTTGGGACTGTGCATTGTGCAATCCTAGTGTGAAAGACTCCAAGATTGTCTCCTAGAATTGGGAGGTGCATAGCTAGGGGCAATGATCGGTATCCTCTGCACAATTGCTAGAGTTAAGGGAGAGCCTTGAGATGCAGAAATGTGTAGTACATGCGGAGAAGAGCTAGATTCAGGCCAAGGCAGCTTAGATCTGCCCAAGGGAAATATGAAAACAAATAGATCTAAATGCATGAGCAAAGGATGGTGTAAATTTGAGTAAAAAGTGATACATGAAATCAAAATAAATGGAGGAACCAGTCAAACAGAAGAACGAAGCTTGTGGGGAGAGTCACTGTAACAACCACCGTTAGGTAGAAAATAGGGTTATGCGTGCAACACTAAGGAAAAACAATTAAAAACTTAAAACAACACTTCTAAGAGATAAAACAAATCAAAACACCAACAATCATTCAATCAAAGAGGTGAAACAACACTCACCCATGTCAAGGAAGCAAAAGCGACATAAAAAGATGCAAAAGACAAGAAAAGAAAACTTACCCAAAAAAGGTGTGCCAAATATGTTGAAGGTTCCTAGATTCCTTAGGAATGCCAGATATGCAAGATCAAATGTGAAAATGAGCTCTGGTAGTGTCCATTAAATATATTTGATCAATTTAGGATTTACGACATGAAGGCCAAAAATCTAGGAAAAACCAATAATGGTGGTAGTTTCTAAAATTAAATCAAGTGTAGCTACCATTGCTAAAACTAGATCCCTATTTTTTAGGCATTCTTTTTGGGTTTCTTATTTTTTTATTTTTTGGGAATGGCTTCCATGCATGTATGGATAAATTGTGTAGTTTTGGGGGGAACTAGGCAACTTGCCAACACATGCATAAGACAATAGCTAAAGGAATGCTTCTGCACAATTCCTAGGCTGAGCGGCTGTGGCTGCCTCTCATGCTCTACGAAAATTCGCAGATAAAGTTAAGCTTCCAGTTGGGTCTGTGCAATGCTAGAGCCCAAGCTCACTGTTGGATTGAACTACACATTTCCTGAGAGCAAGGTCGGCTTCCCTATATGACTGTGCAGACTGCCAAGGCAGTGCAAGAACCAAATTGTAACCAAGTCACAGTGATGTTGGCTCATGCCTAATTGGCATAGAAAGTAGGAACACAAGCTATAAAGCTAAAAGATAAACTCAAATAAAATCACAAGCACATGGTTAGTCCCACAGAAGCTGCTGATATTTTAATAGGTAGGCTCCAAAAAAAAGTGGAGGCAAGATTTTAAAGGGTGGTTGTACCCACTACAACACCCTGGCACCTATCTATTTTTACCATAGGGCTAATACCTATAACCTCTAGCTAAGCCTTTAGGGGTTAAGCCAATTTAAAGGCCTATCAGGGGCCTATTTTCCTTTATAACTACTACGTGCCGTCAGTCTTATTTCTTAGAGAAATGATTAACCACCTGATCTCCTTTTCTTGATTCTTTTGGAAATTATAATTCCAAAGAGGTTACGAGCTCATAGGATTCCATGCTTGGCCCACATTGCTTCCACTATTCTTTGTGCATATGTATGCTCTCTCTAGAGAGTAAAGCCTGGGAGCCCTAGTACTCAACACTTTTTGGAAATTTCAATTCTTAAAATGTTATGATATTCTAGGATTTTGGGCCTTCCAGGCCTCCAGGCTTTCGAACCTATCGTTCCACTCTGTTCTTCATTATGGGGTTTTAGGGTTTTAGGCTTGCTTACGCTAACCTCACTCATTTTTTTTATGGGCTTGCCCAATTTTGACTTTTGTAGGCCCAACTTTGGGTACCTCTATCTCTTACTCGAGGAGGGCATTTGAAGACTTATTTATACCATTAGAAATCTATTTCAGAGCACTTTCCATTTGAGTGGGTATGGTATTGTTTCATATCATTTAATACCTAAAAAATGGCTTCAAACTCTCTACTATTTTTTTCACCTTGACCCTTATTCTTTTTCCTGGAACCTACTCTTCTTAGACATCTATGCCACCTGCTAACACCATTTTTAACCATATTCTTAATGGACAACCTATTGAAATCACAGACTATCCTATTGACATCAATGAAACCATATTTCCCAAATGAAACCATATTTCCAACATTCTCCCCCTTCGGCATTGATGGAGACACCAAGATCAAACAAAACATCCTTTAGGAGATATGATTGTCTCTTTTGAGTGATGCTTACCTTGGAATGTACCTCTCTTATCTATGCTTTTGTCTTCATCTACTAGTGCTCATGCTACTCATTAAGTCATGGTTGGATCACTAACATCTCATCTTGTACTCCTATATCTAGACATTGTTATCTCTCCACTTTTTTTTTTTTATCACCATGATCGCTCCCCCTTTGTCATCAATGTTAAATACACCAACATCCTCCCCCTATCACCATGCTCCTTTTGGAAAAAATAATTCTCTCTCATGTGAATTTAGTTGACCTGTTAGATTCATCATGATATGCCAAAAATACATCAACAACCTTTCTTCCTCTTGAAGGAAGAGTTAGTGTAGGGAGGCAAGACGAATAATTCTGAATCTTTTCCTCAAATATTCAAACTGTTATGTAGGGAGTGGTTTGGTAAAAATATCAATGACTTATGTTTTTGGAGGAACATAATCCAAATTCAAAACCTGATTTACAACTTGCTCTCTCAGGAAGTGATACTTGATTCGAATATGTTTTGTCCTGGAGTGAAAATTTGGATTCTTGGACATGCTTATTTCACTTGCGTTGTCACAAGCAATGGGAGCTGGATGATCATAAAACACTTGTGCATCCTACAAGGTTTGCTTCATTAACAAAACTTGAGTGAAACAAAAAGTTGCTTCAATCTATTCTTCTTTCGATGTAGATAAGGAAATGGAAGCTTGCTTCTTTCTCAACCGTGAGACTAGAGATTCTCAAAGAAAGAAAACACCACCACTTGTGCTCTTTCGATCATCTAGATGGCCTTCCCAATCAACATCAGTATAAACAGTGAATGGAAAATATTTACCTTTGAGGTCCACAGATGATATTTCGTTGTTTCTCTGAGATATCTAGGAATCCTCTTGGCAGCTAATAGATGGCTTTGTCTTGGGGTTGCTTGAAATATTCCAACTATAGTAACAACTTGCATGAGGTCTGGTCTTGTAGATGTCAAATACAAGATACTTCCAAAGATGGATCTATATAATGTCTGGTCCAATGCTGGAGATTCATCAATATTTCTAAGTTTGCAACCTATCACCATTAGAGTTCTCACTAAGGATTATTATTCCATACAAAATTTCTTCAGAATTTCTTTGACATGGTTGCTTTGAGAGATAAATTTTTTTTTGGGTGTTTGTGCAATCTCCGATCCAAGGAAATATGAAACCTCTTCAAGCATTGAGATCTCAAACTAGGACTTTATATCAGCCACAAATTCATTAGTAAAAAAATTTGGATCGTTGGAAAAGATGATATCATCAACATATACAACTACCATAATGACTTTTCTATCTTTTTATTTGACATATAGGTTATTGTAAACTGCACCTCTTTTGAATCCACACTTGAGCAGGTAGATGCCTATCTTGGAATATCGAGATTTAAGGGCTTTCTTGAGACCATAAAAAACCTTCTTAAGTCTACAAACATAATATGGTTTCTCTATCAACTGAAAACCTTTTGGATGCTCTATGTAGACTTCCTCCTGTAGCTCTCCAGTGAAAAAATCATATTTGACATCCATTTGATAAATTTTGAATTTCTTGAGGTAAGCAAATTCCAAAATAATTCTTATTGATTCTAATCTAACATTAGGAGAAAAAATTTCATCAAAATACAATCCTTTTATTTGAGAATATCCTTTCCATACCAACCTAGCCTTTTTTCTTACCACTTCCCCATGGTCATTTAATTTATTCATGAAATTCCACTTTGTGCCAATGAAATTCTTGTTAGCAAGCCTTAGAACAAGTTCCCACGTCTGAATTTTATTTATTTGATTGTTGTGGGGAAAAATGCCTATGCAGGACGATCCTATCCACCTAAGGTGTGACAGTGCCTTAGCAACAAACAGAAACAACTATTCTAGTATTCTTCCTTTATGAATTAAGAATGAAGAGAGATGGATGGACTAACCGGTGTCTTCCGTTTGTCCCTCGATCTGGTTTCTCTTCTCTTTGAGAGTTCCCAGCTACTCGCCTTCTCACTCGCCCAGCTTCAACAGGTTTCTGCAAGATCACAAGAAGAGAACACTACACAAAGACATAGATTCATATTCATAACTAGTTCAGGATTAGAAATAAACTAAACATACTAATGCAATCATACATCAAAGATACATCAGTATATAGAAGAAACCAAGATAGCTTTATTGATGAATAACAAGGTTCAGGAAGAGATACAACCCAGAGGGCTCCAATCCAGCATATCCTTCCCAACAAATGAAATTCCTATCTTCACCTCCCTTCAAAGCATTAAGCACCCAATGATTCCAGTCTCAAACCAACAGCAATTCTTTGCAACAACAAAATTCCAGCCTCTAGATCTCATGGAGGAGAGATCCATATATAGATGTTTGGAGAGAGGATGAGTCAGCTTGAGATCTGACTAGTGTCCTCTCCCTCTGTTAGTTCTTGTTTCCACTTGGAGGTTCTTGCTTCCACTTGGAGTTTGAGAACCTCTTACTCATCATGAGTCGAATTCATTGAGGCAAGTGTCATTGAGGAAGATTCTGGAAGCTTCCAGGGTCTTGACACTTCGTTGAATGAACTTGCCATTTGTCAATTCCTGCTCAGCGCACCCTGGTAGTGCTTCTACCTGCGTTGCAGTGCAGGTAGCTAGTTCAAACTTTGCATTTCAGCGCAGACAGCTAGTGGAGCTCCTGAATTGACTTGTTTTTGAGCAGTTTCTAGTGGAGAACTTCTATGAATTGCTGTGGTTTGTTAGCCTTGTTCCTCTAGGGGTAGGAACAACATGATTAGGGACTTTGGATCCCTTGGATTATGGACATTTCATGCTCAATGCTGTAAGGCACAAAAATGTCTATAACAGTTGCCCCCTAAAGTATGAGGCCGTTTATCGGGTGAAATGATTTATCAGGAGGATCCGAAGTTCATCCAATGCTGGGAGGAGACTTGTAATAAGATACAATACAATACATTATTTTTCATACTGCTTTCATGATCTAGCTGAGGCGGGCATTCCCATGCTTAGCTTTATAAATTCATTTTTCTGTACATAGAACAGACAATCGTCTAATGGTAGACTGATGATTTTGATGAAATCATCATCCTTTTTGATAGGATGATTATCTGCTGCAATGATGTACATGTCAATGTCTTTATCTTTCCTGAATATATATTGCATCCCGGATGGATGAAACTAGATCCGGGGTCTTCAAACTCGTTCGATCTTCACTCTAAGTACAAGTCGATCCATGTGAGAAATGTTCTGAAGTCGAACATGGAAAGACATCGCTTGATTACCGGCCAATGAGGTAAACCGTTAACAAGCACGAGAGGAATCACCGATAATGATAATGACCCTCAAGGTACTGCAGTAAAATTCACGTGGTGTGAATAAAGGACTTGGCGTCGAACACCACGCAAAATCTCCCGGTCGAAGGTCATTGATGTATACCTGTCGCCGGAAGTGAGAAACTTGCCATTGAGGCATGTAAGCTTCAAAGTACTGAAGGGGTTGTTCCTAGATCAACTTCTTGGATAATGAGCTGATGTCGACAAGAAGCGATCCATCAAAGGAGGGCCTTGATGAATCCCACATCAATGACACGGAACGGAGCTAATGATTTTGATGGAGGTGAAAACGATTTGATGATATATGATTTAGGGTGGCGGTCATGAGAGGATGAAGGATAATGTACGGCAGTGGATGGGACATGGTTGACTTCTCTGAATGACTTCTCTTGAACATATGGCGACACTTATGCGATGGATCGGTAGCATTACCCCAAATATGGATGGTATGGCGAGACCATGGTGATGTGACCAGTGAATGAAACAACCCAACCCGATTGTGGTACGGAGGAAAAGTGTCATGTTCAAGAGCGACCTGCTACCATAAAAGTTTTCTTGAGTTTCTCCCAATTTTTCCCCAGTCATTGCTGACCAGTACCTCTTTATTTTTGTCAAGCTTGAGGAGGATAACATATGCTTGTTCTATAACTTGCCCTTCGGGCAAGCCCATCGCTATGTTTTAACGAGCCTAGCGATAGTGAAACTCGTTCTCATCTAAAGACAAGTTTGTTGCTATTTAATGTCTTTAACGAGTCTAACAACAAAGATAACTCGGTCCTTTTCATTTTTAGAGAGTCTGAAAAGGTACGTAAAGTCAACTCCGAAAGTCCTTTTTCGTCATCTAACCCCTTAAGTCCGAAAAAATATAAAACAATACAGAAGGGATGAGTTTTCGATAGTTTTAACGAGCCGAACAAAATAAGCGCTCGATCCTTTTGTGCAATAATCCCTCAGGTCCAAAAAGATTAAAATCTAGAGGAGGGATAGCACTTCCGGTCGCTTTAATGAGCTGGAAGGCCAAAACTCGACAATCTTTTCATATTTTACGAGTCAAACGAAAAGAGCTTAAAGAAGACTCGTCTTTTGAGGAACGAGTGATAAAACAGGTTAGCAGCTGATTCCAGGTACGGGTTGGAATTTTCCAATCATGGCAGTGTCGCAAGGATGGCTAGTGAAATCACTCTTCGCAGTTGTTCCTCAAAATGGGTAAACAATCATATGGAGGTGAACGATCGGCCAATGGAAAAGTGGAGGTGATGGTGCAAACACGACCAAGGCTTTAATGGCTGATGATATTACATTCACTGTGGTCATTTACCGGAATAGTTCATTTTTTAACGAGCTTAAACGCGGGCGGAAACATTTGCTCGATCTTATGTTTATTTTTTAACGAGCATGAACTATGCGCTAAAACTGCTCGGATCTTGCGATTATTTTTTAACGAGCATGAACTGTGTGCTAGAATTGCTCGATTAATCCAGTCATATGATAAGAATGTCTCATTAAGATTCTATTTTTTATGGATCTTCATCTCACAAAGCTTTTCTCCAGATCCTTTCATTATGCAAGTTTGGAAACGACTAATCCTACGAGTTTAAAGGGTTAGACCTACAGGTTTAAAGGGAGGACCTAAAAATTTTAAAAATAAATAGCCGCCCCTTGCTTGCACTCCAGAAGGTTTGCATGCCCCCAGGCATAAAGTACAATTTCAAGGTTACCCCTTCTTAGTCCAATAAAACATTTGTTTCACCGGGAGAGGCCTACCTCTTTCAGGTTATCCAAAGATTGTCTCGTTAATCTTTCAAACAAAACACTTCTTCGGTGATATCTACCAAAATAGACAAAGGTGAGAGACTCCGTCTGTCAACTCACATAACTTTGACAAAAGAATCTTATTCCAGAACAACCCTACTTCCAACCACGGATGGGGTACGGACTAGTCATATTCTCCCGCGGAAACCTACCTTATACCCAAAGTTTTCCTGCCGAAGCAGACCAGGCCGCATGCCCCCTGGGTTTCAGTCATATCCTTCCGAATCACTCGCGCTCATCGGGAGGACGGACCGTGGGTTGAGACATTTCTTGCGTGAAGAGACCATTTAGGGATGGTATATGACTATTTGCGATGCGTGATCCGGGAAATGAAAGCTGGTCCACGAGCTTGACCACTCTTCCTTCGTGCAGAAAACACATTACTCTAAAGAGTGAGGAGACGATGGATCCCATGCAATATATATAGTCTCGTCCAAGGAGTAGGTTATAATCCAAGGGTCCTTGAACGACCATCACGTTCATTTGAACGGTCTTCCCTTTCAATGTGATAGGCACATTGGGGAGGATACCTAAAGGTCGACTGGTTCCTTTATCAAAGACTGTCAGATTTCTCATTTCAGGAAAAAGCGCTGGCGAACCAAGCGCTTTCCAAGCAATAGAGGAAAGGATACTCACAGATGCCCCCTCATCAATGATCGTGCCAGCCATTACCATTCTGTATATTTGAATGATAATTCTGAATGGTATGCTTGCTGGAAAACGGGGTCTGCCTAGTTGGTTCCAGTCGAACGAGACAACTAGGTTGCTTGGTGGTGGGACCGAATAGATGGCCAGGTATGACTCTGACAAAGTTCCTTCCTGCGATAAAGGAATGGGCAAATTGCCCCCTTGTTCGTCGGAGTCTGTGTTGATGAAGAGAATTTGGACGGTGTCGTCTTTATTCTCCTCTATGATGGTATCATTCGAAGATAGAGCCTCTGAAGGCAAAACCGGGTCAACTGCCGCCCAAACCTTTTGAATTTCGTCAGGTATGGATTTAGATGGTTCATCTTCAATGATAGTTGCTTCGGCTGACCACCTGAGCGGGCCAACCGGGTTCTCAACTAGTGAAGGACTTGGTAAGAGTTTTTGATATCCAGGAGGAAGTTGTGCTCGTAAAATCGGGCGATCTTCCAAAACTCTTTTAGCCTCATCTCAGAAGGGACAACGGTGGATGGCATGGTCGCCTTCACACAGTTTGCAGGGAAATCTAGCTTTCCCTCTCTGTCCTATGGCTTCACTTTCACTAGTTGACGGTGTGCTGTCAACATGGCTATCAGAGGTTGACGCCACTGAATTGTGCAAACGGGGAGACCAGTCCCTTAGTATCTGAGGGATGCAGGGACAATCTCTGTGGAAGTGGTCTCCCTTGCATATGATACATGGTGATTTAGGCCTAGTCAGTGCTGTGTGTGGATTTTTGTCAGACGACACTTGTTTGCCCCCAGTCGCTTTTGGCTTCTTCTTCTTCTTCTATTTCTTCTTCTTTTCCTTCTTCTCCTTAGGAACTTGGTTTTTTGTTTTACCAGTTCCGTCAAGCGAAGAGGAAGGAGGAGAGGAAGAATTAGACGAAGTAGAAGGCTGGTGGGTAACTCTGGTCTGGTCTAACTGTTGATTCGACTGTTCAGGAATAGTGGTGTTCTGAACGACACTGGTTGAAAAGAGCCAGACAGGCAAGCCAATTGTCAGTCCTGGAAGTGACAACGTGGCCATGTGGGGCGCACCAACATCTCCCCAAGAGGAGAAGGGACTAGGATTTCCACCAAGGGGAATTCCTTGGTTGGTGTGCTCCATTTCTCAACCTAAAGATCCACGCAGGAAGAAGTGGTGATTGTTCCGTTTAAAATAAATTTTAACGATGCTTTAGACACAACTTGCTTTTTCAATTTTAAAGAGTCGAGAAAAAGCTAAAGATGACTCTAGTCTCCTTCGATGTTTTAACAAGCCCGAAGTGACAAATGCTCAGATGGACTTTTTCCGTTATAGAGTCTGAAAAAGGCCAAAAGGAACTGCTCTGGAGTTCTAGGTAGAGGGTGTGCCAAACTTTTCGCAAAACCGCAGAATACTTTTTAAGGTACGGGCGGTCGATCTTCCTGAATGCTGTGTTCAGTGCATTGCGATCAGTAGGGTAGTCGACACGGCTTCCTAAGGATAAAGGTTTTATGCCTATAGGGGTCTCCCAATATATACTCGACGGTATGTGGGAGCACAATCCGTACTGGCGCTATCGTCCCTCAGGAGGAATCACCCACCATCAGCGAGATCGACAGTCACCAGGATTTACGACGCCAGAACACATCTCTAGCCTAGACCTCTATGTTGTGCGTTAAGTTACAAAGCGTTGTTAAGTTCATTCAATTTATTTTAGGTTGATCTTTTTAGAAATTTGCCTTTTGAGGTTCACCACGAGATGTATGATACAATTCCTAAATGCAGTCTAAAGATGATAAGCAAGCTTTATCTCTTTTTCAACAATGAAAATCCTAGCTACAAAGGGAAAAGAAAGACACCATCTTTTCTCAAAGAGCAATCAGCACACTCTAATGCACTTTTCCTAAATCAAGCATGCAAACTATCAAGATGCAAATGCACAATGCAGGTGTTTGTTTTCTGCTCTCTTAATATTGATGCCTAAAAAGAAAGCTTTTTGTACAACTTTGAATTTGCTTTTAAATGACAAATACAAACAAGTTTACTTTTTCGAAATCAGAAAGGGTAGAAGAGATTACAACACTTAAAAGAGACAAACTCAAACCAAAAGCAAAAGTAAATGTATAATCAACTGTGAACAGCCAATGAACTCTCTCCTAAGATCACAATCAACAGATCTGAATCAAGGGCTACAGGATGATTATTTCAGTCTCGCAAAGGAAAACTGTAAATGACGCCACAAACACATAAAAACACTCACAGTCTTTTTGTACAAAAGGAGGCGGAATTTAAGCAGAGAAAAGGAGTTATCAGACAGGTACCTATGCTGGTTACAGGCTGCAAAAATCAGAGACCAAAACAAGGCAAAACAGAGCAGAGAACCCCAGTTGCACAAGCCCTAACTGGATCAACACACCCTCAACACAGAGGTTTTGACATTCAGTGCAGGTAGCCTTCACGGGATCTGCGTTGAAATGCAGAACCTCTTCACAAAGTCTGCGCTGAAGGAGAAACGAGAGTTCCTCACTGGGTTCTGGGCCACAGTTTGCTGATTAATCTATGGTTTCAGGCCAAATAAAAGCAACAAGCAAGGTACAATCAAAGGAATGCTTTGAGGGAGGACTAAGATCTATCACAAAGGATCATCAAATCATTTGTGAGTCCATTGTTCAGATCATAGACAAATCCAGTGATTGGATCAAAGCAGCAGCTATCTACTTTGCATCTGAGAATAGCAGATGCAGTTCGATTGTTGCTGTTGAGTCTATGAAACAAACAATGATAGAGACACAAGTAAAATGACTAAACAGATCTCCCCAGCGGAGTTGCCAATTTGTTGTGGGGAAAAATGCCTATGCAGGACGATCCTATCCACCTAAGGTGTGACAGTGCCTTAGCAACAAATAGAAACAGCTATTCTAGTATTCTTCCTTTATGAATTAAGAATGAAAAGAGATGGATGGACTAACCGGTGTCTTCCGTTTGTCCCTCGATCCGGTTTCTCTTCTCTTTGAGAGTTCCCAGCTACTCGCCTTCTCGTTCGCCCAGCTTCAACAGGTTTCTGCAAGATCACAAGAAGAGAACACTACACAAAGACATAGATTCATATTCATAACTAGTTCAGGATTAGAAATAAACTAAACATACTAATGCAATCATACATCAAAGATACATCAGTATATAGAAGAAACCAAGATAGCTTTATTGATGAATAACAAGGTTCAGGAAGAGATACAACCCAGAGGGCTCCAATCCAGCATCTCCTTCCTAGCAAATGAAATTCCTATCTTCACCTCCCTTCAAAGCGTTAAGCACCCAATGATTCCAGTCTCAAACCAACAACAATTCTTTGCAACAACAAAATTCCATCCTCTAGATCTCATGGAGGAGAGATCCATATATAGATGTTTGGAGAGAGGATGAGTCAGCTTGAGATCTGACTAGTGTCCTCTCCCTCTGTCAGTTCTTGTTTCCACTTGGAGGTTCTTGCTTCCACTTGGAGTTTGAGAACCTCTTACTCATCATGAGTCGAATTCATTGAGGCAAGTGTCATTGAGGAAGATTCTGGAAGCTTCCAGGGTCTTGACACTTCGTTGAATGAACTTGCCATTTGTCAATTCCCACTCAGCGCACCCTGGTAGTGCTTCTACCTGCGTTGCAGTGCAGGTAGCCAGTTCAAACTTTGCATTTCAACGCAGACAGCTAGTGGAGCTCCTAAATTGACTTGTTTTTGAGCAGTTTCTGGTGGAGAACTTCTATGAATTGCTGTGGTTTGTTAGCCTTGTTCCTCTAGGGGTAGGAACAACATGTTTAGGGACTTTGGATCCCTTGGATTATGGACATTTCATGCTCAATGCTGTAAGGCACAAAAATGTCTATAACATTGATCCAATTCTTCATTCATTTCTTTTAACCAATGTTGATATTGACTGGCTTGAACACCATCTTCGGGTTCCTCCATGGACAACGAGGCAACATGTGCCTACGTGAGGGAATCTAGTAGATTCTTTTTTTGTCGACACTCCATAATTTAATTCACCAGTGATCTAATCAACTAGTTGGTGTCTTTTTACATACCTTGGAGTATCTTGAGCTTGAGAACTAGAGGGTTCTTCATCTCTTCCTTATTCAGTTTCCTCATCATTCTCCTCAATAATCCTCACTAGTTCATCAACGTTGGTTTTTGCGAGTTGTTTCTCTTCTTGATCAATCTGCTCATCCACCTTTACATTGATACAATTTATGATCCTCTTGGTGAGTTTATTGTAGCATTTGTATCCTTTTCTATTGTTTGAGTATCCTAGAAAAATTCCTTCGTCTGCTCTGGCATCGAACTTGCCAAGATTTTCATCATTTCTCTTGATGTAACATTTTCTTAAGTGTTTAACTATTGTAGGTCTTCCATACCACAAATCAGAGGGTATTTTGTCACTATTCAGTCTATCATGAGATTTTTTGAGGATAACTATTGTTGTATGAATAAATTCTACACAAAACCTCTATTGAACATTCCTTTCGATTATCATTTCTCTAGCTAATTGTTGTACTGATTTTTTTTCTATTTCTGTTTCACCACTTTGTTGCGAAGTCTTTTCTATTGTAAATTTCCTTTTGATTCCATTCCTTTTACAAAATTCATCAAATTCTTTTGAGGTGAGCTCACATTCATTGTCATACCTTATTATTTTTATTTTGCAATCATTTTCATTCTCACCCATAGCTTTCAACTCTTTAAATTTATCAAAAGCTTCAAATTTATCTATGAGGAAGGAAACCCATATCATCCTACTAAAATCATCAATTATCAACATGAAATATAACTTACCTATGGGTCACTACATTCTTCACTCCACACAAATCCATGTGTACCACATACAATGAATTTGATGATGAGATATCCTTTACCTCGAATGAAACTCGAGCTTGATTTTCCAGATCAAAATATTTACATATTGTATTCCCTGGTTTTAAAAGACTGAGAAAGTGCTTGACAACATTCTTCTTGCTTAGCTAGACTACCTGATCAAGTTTTAGATGTCCAAGCCTTTTGTGCCATAACCAATTGTCATCTATATTTGATAAGAAACACTTGTCTTCTCTTTGAGCACATAGACATTATTTCCTCTTCTTACAGCTTCAACAACTATTTCACGTATACATGTGGACTTGATTTGATAATTTTTGCTTTAAAAATTACATCATATCCTTGATCACACATATGAGATACACTAAGAAGGTTATTCTTTAGTCCATCAACATATAAAACATTTTTGGCTTTACCTTTTCTATTTGATAGACCAACCACTCCTTTTTCAAAAAAATTTTCTGGGAGCAATGTTGCCAAAAGTCACATTAACTTTGTCAACTGGTTTCCATGTCAAAATATTGCTTATGTCTCTTTTCATTTGCGTGGAACATACATTCTCCACATACCAATGGCTTCCACAATTATAAGCATACAAAGCAATATCACATTGCTTTGATTTCTCCTTTTCTCTTTGGACCTTTGGCTTTTGTTAAATTTTCTTACTTACTTGGTTTGTCCTTTTTCTTTAAGTCTACAATCTGATTGTTATATGCCCAACATTTTGACATTTAAAACATTTCACATGATGATTCATGGGAAAAAAATAATAATTGTACCTGGGTCTTCTTTTCCTTTACTAAAGTATTCTCTTGGATTTGAGTTATCTGTAAGATAGTTTGACTCTGCAATTTGCTTCTTTGTGGCCATAGTTTGTGCATCTGAAAAAATACCCTGGGAAAATATCATTGTACCTGGAAGGATGTCTTCTACAGTAGACTAAATTCTGGGGAGTTCGATTTGCTTGGCCAACATTCTTCTTTTGCGGTTGTTAATTTTTATCGATATGAGCTTTAGGTTGCATGTCTCCCTTTTGCTATTGCATAGTCCCTTATTTAGCTAGAACAAAGCTAATTTCCTTTCTACCTTTTAATTCACCTGCTACTTTGGACTCAACTTCAAATCCAAGACCATTACAATCATTAGAGACACATTGAGCCTCCAATATCTCATTTAAGTCCATAATTCCTTTATTAAATTTTTTATTAAAACTGAGTTGCGCTTTGGCCTTATCCAACTCCTTTATCAACAAAATGACTTCTCCTTTCAGCTTCTCACATGCTTGAACCTTTTCATTTAACATTCGGTTCAAGGATTCTTGAATCTTCTTACCTTCTTCTATTTGCAAGAGTAATGGCTCTACAACCTCAATTCTTTTTTCCAAATACTCCTTTAGGACTTTATTTTTCTTCCTCAACCTTTATATTCCATAAAAAACACTTACGAGTTCTCCTTCAATGACTACTTCACCTTCTTCATCATCAAAATTTATAGCCTTGAATTGCAGATTTTCTATGTCCATAAGCATAACCTTTTTAGAGATCTCATCATATTTTTCCTCATCGAAGGATTGGATGCATTCACTTTCCCATGAGCTATCTCCTTGAACATAAAAACCTCTCTTCTTAGTCTTCTTCCTATCCTTTTTAACCTATTGAAATTTTCTTTGGGATCATAATCCTTCTTATTATTTCAGCACACTCCAATGCAAAATGACTAACTTTGCCACAATTAAAACAATTTAATGTTTACTTACCTTTACACTTTCCTAATCCTCAAAATATTTTGAGCTACCTCAAAAATTTGGCTTCTTCTTCATCTAATTCACATCATGAGTCAACATGCTCATCCTTGCACTTATTTTCTACTTTGAAGGCTAATTCTTTGGCTATAGAATTGCCTTTAGAAATCCTCATCTCATAGGCAGTGACTATTCCAATAAGTTGATCTATAGCGAGATTTTTGAGATAGGTCATTTCATAAATGGCTAACACCTTCGGGATAAAACTCTTAGGAAGAGATATTAACACTTTTTGAATTACCATAGCTTCATCTAGATGCTCATCAAGCCCTCTTATGGTGTTCACAACTTCATCAACTCTCAAAAAATACTTTGAAATATCTTCATCGTCATGTATGATTAAAGATTCAGATTGCATCCTGTAACCTTTGATTTTATATTTATTTACCTTATTTTCTCCCTCATAGTAGTTGCTCATCTTGTCGCAGATAGCTTTGGCATATGTGCAATTCATTACCTTGACAAGCTCTGATTCAAGTAGACCATGAAGAAAAAAATTCTTTGCTTTAGCATTATACATGAATTCCAACTTTTGATATTTGGTAACAATTGTTGGAGGCCTTTGATATGCTTCTTCCAAAACATCCCACTCATAATATCTAAGTGATTGAATGTAAGTCTTCATCCTTACTTTCAAAAACACAATGTTTGTTCCATTAAACATTGGTTCCCTATTGGTAAAACCTCCTTCCTAGTTTGTCATTTTTCTTTCTTCCAGTTGTTAAAACAATTTTAAGTAACTTGTTCTGATACCAATTGTTGGAAACAAGGACAATATTGAGAGAGGGGGGAGGTGAATCAGTATTGTAGCATTTTTACGAATTGAAAAGCTTTTTTTTTGTGCAAGAATATTATGACAACATTAAATACTTCAACAATTATCAAGAATAAAAAGAATCAATATCATTAATCTCAATGGAACACACAAATAAAAATAGTTTTTCAAAAATTCTCTTCAATTCATTCATAGGGGGAGCAACAAATTGTTGTTATAATTCTTTGGCTACAACTAGTAGGAAGATACAACTTCTTGTTACAAATCTCTGGCTACAACTAGGAGGAAGCTAAAACTCCCTAATTTTTCAACTAAAACTAAATGGAGCTACAACCCTAACTATTTACCAAAAACCAATGGAAGGATAATTGATCCCTAATATTCAAGCTATAACCTGTTTAGTGTTCACTAGTTGATCTTTCATCCATTTTCACACTAGATCCATGAATGCCTTCTCTTCCTTCAAAATAATTTTACTTCAATCACCACTAACTTCAACAACTCCTCTTTTCTTCTCTAAAACACCTTTCACATACCAAGATTTTCCTTTGATAAACCTTTGATGAATATCATCAACTTTCACAGATATTTTGTAGCACTCTACTTCTCTTTCAAAATTTGATACACTTGTCCTTCACATTGATACTCGAATTATGCTTTTAAATAATTATGAACTGATATTTTTTGTTATTGGACCTGAGTTATCTTGTTCATTGATATGTTTCATGGTTTTCTTATTATTTCATTTATTTTGTTCACAAATTTTCCTCTAAACTTGTTCTCTAAGTCTTCTTTTGCACTTCACATGTTATTTCAATAATTTCTGAGTTTCACTACTGATTTCCTTAACTTTATTGAGTTACAAGTTTTAGCAACACTTTTCTAAATTTGGTGAATCTACAATTTTACCAGAATTGCCAAATATACCTCTTGACTATTGTTTTGCTACCAAAACTCCAAGTATTATTTTTAGTGCCAAATTGAGCAACATCTTTCTGTTATGTTTCGCCTAACTTTCAAACATCAAGTGATACTAGACTATAGTTTCACACTCAATTTTCCATGTAAGTGTATTGCATCATCACTTATTCCAAAAATATTTGTTGACTCATTCATGGAAAATCCTGAAGGCTTTGTTAACAATCACTACTGCCAAAATAGTTGAAAACTCATCCATCATGTGTAATAACTTTTCTATAGGCCCAAAGGCCTTCAAAACCCTTTTTAATTTCTAAAAGAATTTTCTACCAAAACTGACGACTTTGGCCTTTACCCCTTTTTCTCTAGAACTTGTTGAATTTCACCATAGGACCAATACCTATGACCGTCAACTAAGACTTTAGATTCTAAGCCCATTTAAAGGCCCGTCAGGGAATATTTTACTTTATAATTGCTACATTCCTTCATTCTTATTTCTTTGAGAAATGATCAACCACCTACGCCCCTCTTCCCGATGCTTTTGGAAATTCTAATTCCAAAGAGGTTATGGTCTCACAAACTTCCGGGTATCACCAAACTTGATTCCATTGTGTGTTTTTCATATATATGCTCTCTATAGAGAGTAGAGCCTAGGTGCCCTCGCGTCTAACACTTTTTGGAAATCCCAATTCCTAAAACATTACAGGATTGTAGGCTTTCAGGCCTTCTATTCCTGAGGGCTTCTGTTGGTGGAATTATATGTATTCTAATTCCAACTTTTAATTATCAAATCTAGGATCGTAAGACATAGAGATGAAACCACAAGAAATGCAGGATTAGATCATGTTTTAACCTATGCTAACAAACTAACAATAGAAAGAACTAAGCACTAAGGATCATAACTTGTCATTGGATTGTGGGAGTGTAATGTTTATCATGTTTCAAACCACAATATTTCATTAGCAATAGATGATATTGATGTGGTTTTATTTATGTAGGTTATTAGGTCTTGAGACTGTAGGGGCTATAATCATTGAGTGATGAAAACCCAACCCAGTAGGCATGCTGCATAAAAGTAAACATCGAAAACTATAAGAAAAAATGTGTGAGGCAAGTAAAGAAAAGAAGGTAATAAACTACAAGAAATGTATTAACAAACTATCAAAAATAAATTCTAAGTAGGCTTAGAGATATATTGTAGGTTATTATTCATTGTAGGAATATCTTACCAAGTAGTTTAAGATCTCCAATCAATTAAAGAATCATAAACTGCAAATTACATATTTTTTAATACCCTATTCTAATACAAAAACTAGTACTGAATTAAGTCCAAAATGGGTAGAATTTGAAATTATGAATAAGTATTGAATTAAGTATATAAATTCTGTAAATTGAAATTCTAAATAAGTATTGAATTAAGCATGAAAATTCTATAGATTTAAATTATGAATATTAAAACGTGTTAAGAAACCAGTTTTAAATTTGTTTGACTCTTAAGCCTATTAAAATTCAATTTGAATTTAATCATAACATGTTATATGAACAAATCTGAAAATGGAGAAAGTGAGTTTAGGAAAACTAAAAATTGGAATAAAACATTAAACAAAATATGGAATTAATAAAACTAAATATTTTCTGAGTATTACTCTACTTTACAAATAAAAATCAGGACGTTACCTGAGTTGACGGGCCCTTCCTAACCTGGAAATGTGCCTAGAGACTTAGATAAATATAATGTGAAAAGCTTCATCAATTAAATATTCATTACAATAATATCAACTTCAGCTTGAAAATGAAAGTTCAAATTTATTACAAAAGATCAACTCAAAAAAATGATAAGCTCTATGCATCCTTACCCTTTCTCACTATTTAGATATATTTGTTATATTACAATGGAGAGGAAGTGATGGTCCAAAGGATCACATCAAATGTCTTTTATACTATGATTAAAAAAAGAGATAATACTTAAAAAAAAAAAATTATGATTGAATCATTTGAATCATTTATTGGAGATGGAGACGATGCCACTTGGCATCTATTTGACTTTCTTCCAAGTTTGGACATAATTTCAAATCTAGACATAACTACCCATAGTTGTTGGTGTGAAAGTGTAGAATCGGGTACCAAATTAAGTACTGAATTTATGGAAAACGCCAAACTGGTACTGAATTGAGTACCGAATTCTGTAGGTGGAATTTACATTTGAATAATATCTTGAGATTCACTTGTGAACTAGTTGTAAACTTAAATCTATCCATAAACATATAGTTGCAACCAATGTCATCTCAAGAAGTCTCAACGTGTGAACCTTACTTAGTATCAAAACTGATATAAGTACCAAATCATCAAATTCTAATACTAGAACTTGTTGTTTGGGAACATAAACATATTAGTAAACCATCATTGGAAAACCACATTAAAAACTCATTTAATAATTAAAAATATAAGAAATAATTAATAGTTAACCACATTTTAAAATGAATACATTTAGTGAAATTTGGTAATATGATAGTTAGGGAATATGTTATGATAGTACGAATATGGCTTGTAAATGAAAGGTTTGGATAACCAATATTATAACATATATAGGACCCGACATGCCCCTATGCATAACACATTGCATGCCCTCATACAAAAAAATATGGACTAGCAAGGGATGATGGATGATATAAGTTGATGATGAAGATAATGGTTGTATGAATGTGGACTTGGAAACTTTGTAAGAAGAAGATGCATTAATGGATTTTGAAATGGAAGGTTAATGGTGGTTTAAGAAAGGTGAAGGAATAGGAAGTGGTTAATAATCAAGATTCCGTAATTGTAATGAGCTAAATATCCTTTGAACATGTTTTATGTTAAGTATATCATTCAGACTTCGATTTATATTGCAAGCTGCAATGCAATTTGCATGAAGCTAAAGATGAAATAGAGTAGGGTTGAGAGTATAGAAGAGATAGAATGGATGAGTGTTGATCTTGTTATACTCCTATAGTAATAGGTGTCATATTTCATGATTGACTGGTTGAGCTCTGTAATATGTTCATACCTTTCCTTGTTGTAAAGGTTTCCATATTATCAAAAAAAATCAAAAAATGTAAAAAATGTAAAGAGGGTATACCCTAAAAGAAAAATCAAAGGGTGAAAAAAATAAATGGTCAAAATAAAAAATGAAAAGAAATGAACCCCAAATAAAAATAGACCAGGAAATTGTGCAAGTGCAAATGCCACTACTATTTCATTTTCTGTAAATAAAGCATCATGTACAGCTTGTTGAAACTTTTTTCCACAATTGATGAATGGCCAAATAGCTTAATCTTGGCCAGTTCATGTTTGAATTTTGTGTTTTAGAGATAGAGAATAAAAATCTGTCCAAACTGTTTAATCTTGGCAAATAAGTAGATAGGTAGAGAAGCAAAGGAGCTCAGCAGTTTAATCTGAGCCCTTGGAAGAAATAAGTACAGACTTAGGTAGGCTTACCATGTAAAGAAAAGAAAATTTGAAAAGGGTTTTCCAGTCTAAGTGCACCCAAAGAAAGATAAGAAAAAATGGTAGGCAAAGTAGGCATGGTAAGTAGATTGCTGTTGCAGAATGAGACTTGTGATAGGTTTTGTCTCTAAAAATGTGTTAATCTTAGCTCTATCACAAGTGCCATGGCATATATTTTTTGGAGTAGCCCAAGTGAGGCATGACTAATCTCTCATTCATACTTTTCCCCCAAATCCTTCACTAACTCCCCCAAATATATTAAGATCTTCTTAATATCCCCAAAAAGCCGCTCCTTCCATTTCATCCATTGCCTAAGTAAAACCCCATGTTTACTAAGGAAAATGTACAAATATCACATATCCCTCAAAACCTCTTTTCCCCTTTAAGCCTAAGTTTCCTAACATTATACTTAGCACTTTCATTTCAAATTTCATATTAACAAATTAACATTTATTATATCAACTCCCATGTAAAAATTACCCTTATCTCGTATTATATGTATATAACAAAAACCCCTTTATTTTATTATCCCCACCCTGGTTAAACTATAACCATATCACTGCCTATAAAAAGGGATTAAAGGTTTATTTGAAACCTTTTAATAGCCTTGCCGCGTGTTAATGGAATTAATTAACCTTTGGTTAATTAATAACCAATCACCCCACAAACCAATGAAAATCTGCCTGATACCATTAAAAACACATTATATTAAGATTAGGCCCGCGCGTTAACTCCCCACCATCTATGTAGAACGCCCACCATCTGATTGGTGCCCTCACATCTGACAGCAAATATCCATTTCATGACCCCCCCCATCTGCCGCTGTTTAACACCCGGTGAAATGGTGATTTTGGTGCCATACCAAATCCACGTGTCATCCACTCACTATGTTCATTGCCCCTCCACCCAAAACTGCCCAAGCCCAAAAGCAGTGCGGGAAAAACCATTTATCGCCCTTCCCCCCATTGACGTCATCTGCTGATGTTAGCTGTCCTTTGCTAATGTCACTCTGCCACATCACCTTCTGCTGATGTCACTGCCACGTCATTTGTCCCGTACCCTTTGCTAACGTCATCTGTCCTTCAAACCAAAAATTCCCGCCAAAATCCATTTTTGTCAAATAAAGGGTAAAAATATCATTTTTGTTATGCTTTCCTGCATATTGCGCTTTGGGCGTAAAAGCGACTGAGTTTATAGTTCAGGTTTTCGACTGCCTCCGGACCATAAAGGCTCCATCAATGAGCTCGCGGCCTCAGCCAAGCTGCCAGTTACATTTTCCTTCCTTCAAACACAGTTGAAATCAAACAGAGCGATTATCAAGCTCACAGAAGAGAGAAACAAGGATAAACATGGATATTTTGTTACTCCAACCAGTGGATCTTTAGAAACATGAATGGACAAAGTGAAGGCGGTGAAGACACGTTAGCAGTTCCATTTTTCCAGACAGCGGTGAGCAGAAGTCAAAACACATTAAAGAGTATCAGATCAATCTTTAAAGAGTATCAGTACAGAATTAAAGGCAAGCCAAGTCAGAATCTAAGAGTATCGGAGCCGACAAAGAAAAGCAGATCAGAATTAAAGAGGAGTTAAAAAAAATAGTTGGTACAGAGCTACTGCAGGACAACTGCAAGCCAAACCCTAAAAAGCCTACCTCCAACACAGCATAAGTTAGTTGTTTCTGCTTTTCTTGTAAATTACTTTAGGTTAAAATCCAAATATTATCTCACTGCTTTGATGAGATACCTGTTGTTCATATTTTTTTGTATAAATACCCCCTTCATCAGAGCTCTGAAGAGGTTGGGTGTGTGTAGATTTTTGAGACTTTGCTGTAATATTCAACTTTTGAAATAAAAAGCTGTTGGAATCAAATTGTTGTTTGGCCTACTGGATGAAGAATTGATGCAGAGGACTTGTCACAGAATTCTTGAATCAAAATTTGGATCAATAAGTCCCCTACATCTTATGTTTTACAGTTCTCTGAGTTTTTATATCATCTGTGTTTCATAATCTAAATGATAAAGAAAAAGATTAATTCAGAATTTGCTTGACTGCACTATGTTTTCAGTCTTTATTATTCTCTGTGTTTTCTTCAGAATTAGTATAAACAATGAATTCTTAATTGCTCCTGTCTCATGATTCTCTCATATTGATTATTTGATAAAGAACTCTTAACTGCTCTTTGTCAGTAAGCATCCATTTTCCCTCTTTCAATATGTTGAAGGATTCTTAACTACCCTTCACCCATTTGAGCCCATTCCATCTATCTTTAGCTCTTTAAATTTGTTCCATGTTTAACTACCTTGCTCTGTGATGCCATTCTCTGTTAAGAAACCAAATCCGGAAAACCATCTTCTTAGACTCCATCATGCCCAATGGACTAAACTCTTCAATTTTACCTCACTGTTCTATTGAATCTCACCACCCAAACTCAAAACAAAACCCTTGAACTTCATAACTAGCCTAACACCTTTAGAAACAAAGCTAAATCATAAAGAGAGAGCCCTCTCTGGATACAGATTGGCTAGATTATGTATCTAAAAGAATGGTCTGTGGTTACCTCGGCCGTATTCCCTTTCTTACAACTTTTGGGAACAACCTGAGTGATAACATCATTGGTGACTCCACTGGGGACCTGAATAATTGTTTGTTACTATTGTTTATTTCATAAGCTACAGATGGAGCCTGAAGTTAGCTAGGTAGCCTTTGAAACTGATTTTGCTTTTCAATTGAAAAAGTAAATAAATGCTACTTCAGTCTATCTCTGATCTAGTTTATTTATTGAACATCTAGTTTCAAATACTTGATTAGTTCTTGTCAAATAAAGTCTTTAAGAAAGTTTAAATCTCATATCTAAAACCTCTTAAAGAGATCATAAAAGTTGTTTTGAAAAAATCATAAGAAATCGAAATAATCATAAAAATCTCAAAAAATTTGTTTTCTTGGAGAACTAAGCCATTTCTTTAGAACTACTTTACATGTTTAGATCTGATCTATGATGGTGGACAAGGATCAGACACACAAAGGTTAAAATCATCCACCTGGCGACTCCACATCAATTTCAAAATCAAGACTCCACTGGAGAAATGAACTTGAAAGAACTGTATGAAAGGATTAGGATTTTGACTTGGATTGTTATCCGAGACATTATGTTCTTTCTCATTGATAAGATTTTTCAATGTATATTGTATTTTAGAGATGATTTTAGATTAATTTTTTATTATTTTCCTTCCAAAAATGTAGATGAAAAGTCTCCTTACACATTTGAACAACAGTCTTCTAATTCTTATGAAGATCATTTTTTAATTAAGGAGAACCCAAAAACTGAGACTAATCAGCCAATCCCTAAACATATTATGCTACCTCATAAAGTTCCTGAAAGGTATAAACCACTCATTTTGCCTCCTACACTCAACGCTTTCCCTAATGATTATCCCAAGTATCTTCCTAGGATTGATGGAGAGAATGGTATCACTGCCCAAAAGAATATCCAAGTTTTTGAAGATTATCTTAACTTATTTGAAGTGGATGAAGAGGATGTTAATATTAGGCTTTTTTCTCTTTCTTTGCAAGGAAAAGTCAAGAGTTGGTTCAGAACCCTGCCTGAGGCAAGCATCTCAAATCTTGAGCAGTTTCTCAAACTCTTCCTTGATAGATGGATAATCAAAGTCAATCTCCTCATGATCATAGAAGAATATAATTAGTTAAAAATACATCCAGATGAAACAGTACAACAATTTTCAGACAGATTCAATCAAATCTATCATTCGATACCATTGAATATAAAACCTCCCCCTGATTCAGCTCTACTGCATTACCCAAGAGCATTTGATTCAGAGATAGAATTTCATCTGAGAGAAAGAAACCCCTCCACTATGGAACAGATGCAGAACATGGCAGTGGATGTAGAGGTTAATCTGAAAATCAGAAAAGAGAAGTTGAAAACAGAGAAAGAGGAAAAACTTGACATTTTGATAAAGAAAGCAGAGGAAATGATGCAGAAGATCACAATGAAAGTTGAATGTTTTGTTCAAAATCATCATGACACATTTGTTTCACAAGAGGAAAGGGTTGATATTCATGAACAAATTCCTACCAACTCGATCTACCATAGATCAGATGATAGATTCATAGAGCAATATGTGGAGGAGCAATCTCCTGATCTGATGTGTGCATTTGATAACATTTCTTCTTTTAATGATTCACCCAAATATGATCAATATGATGATGATTATGTTTCTCAAATCCAATTTAACCTTGCAGAGGAATCAGAAGTTAATTTGGGGAACAAGGAAATTCAGGTTCAACAGCTTGAAAGAAGTGATCAGCTTGTTCATTTCAGCAAAGTGAATGAGGAGGAAAGTGTAGAAAATTTTGAAATCAGTGAAGGAACTTTACCATTTTGTTTTGATTCATTTCAGTTTATCAGAGATAACTATCATGCAATTAGAAATCAAATGTCAACAAGTCCTGATATTAACCATCTAGAGGGCAATCAAATCCTTGTTCAAGATTTATCATATCTAGATCTGCAGTCCCAAAATGCCATTGAATGTCAGATTGCTGAAGAAGACTTGGAAGTAGCAACATATGATCAAAAAATCCAAGTTGATTCCCTGCCTTTTTGTTCTGAATCATGTGAAAATGTTAAAGAAAAAGAAGAGCATCTTGTAGAAATCTGTCAAGTTCCATTTGAACCTGTATGTAATAAGTTGCAACAATCCTTCCAAATTCTCTATGATCCATCAGCTGACAGGTTGAATGATGAAAGAAATCAGAATTCTTCTCCATTAACAGACTGTGAGAGTCAAAATCATGATGATAATGGTTTTACAAGACAGACATTATAGTTATTAGAAATATCATCACCAAGAGAAATTGAAAACACGCAAGGTGACAAAGACAAGGGTGATATTTCAGTTTCATGGCATGAGAGCTATCCAGGACATTTGTACAGTTGTTGTTTGAATCAGCTCAAGAATAGTGTATATATTTTGCAGGATCCTTTTGTACAGTTTCTAGATTCAGCAAGGGAGATCAGGAATTTCCTTATCTTCTCAAAGTTTAACAAAGCCAAATTTGATTGCAAGATCTCAATTTTAAACACCATCAAACACAAACAGCAAATGTCACTGATGTATATAATGCTTAAGTGGTTGCATTGGTTGTTTTGTTTTACCTAACCAACAGTCAGAAAGTTGATTAGAGTAAAGTAGGTAGGATTTTAGTTTGTTTTAGATTCAGTTGTTAGTAGATTACAAAATAAATCCTTAAATGTTTGAATCCAAGATCTTGATGATTTACTAATTTGGTTTGAAGTTGCAGCACTATTTTGTTTCAGGCCAGATCTCATAGTTGTGCGGGAAAAGATTAAGAAGATTTTGACCAAAAGGACCAAGGCTGCAAGTTCCTACCCAAGTAACAAGGTGCTCAAGTAGGATTCAAGGAGGAAGAAAAATGAAAAAATGTGTTTAAGTGTGGATTGGATAGTAACTTGCTACAGTTGAAGCCCGAAGAGAAGGCCCTAAGCTTCACAAGTGTGTTGTCATATATACAATAAAGCAACCAGCAAAAGGAAAATTTCAGAGCAGAGCAAAAGTTATGCAGAAGGCCATCTGACCTACTGTTCTTGACTTTCCACCAGGGAAAGCCATCCCCAAGTGGAGCCAGTGTTATACTCCTATAGTAATAGGTGTCATATTTCATGATTGACTGGTTGAGCTCTGTAATATGTTCATACCTTTCCTTGCTGTAAAGGTTTCCATATTATCAAAAAAAATCAAAAAATGTAAAAAATGTAAAGAGGGTATACCCTAAAAGAAAAATCAAAGGGTGAAAAAAATAAATGGTCAAAAGAAAAAATGAAAAGAAATGAACCCCAAATAAAAATAGACCAGGAAAGTGTGCAAGTCCAAATGCCACTACTATTTCATTTTCTGTAAATAAAGCATCATGTACAGCTTGTTGAAACTTTTTGCCACAATTGATGAATGGCCAAACAGCTTAATCTTGGCCAGTTCATGTTTGAATTTCATGTTTTAGAGATAGAGAATAAAAATCTATCCAAACTTTTTAATCTTGGCAGATAATTAGATAGGTAGAGAAGCAAAGGAGCTCAACAGTTTAATCTGAGCCCTTGGAAGAAATAAGTGCAGACTTAGGTAGGCTTACCATGTAAAGAAAAGAAAAGTTGAAAAGGGTTTTCCAGTCTAAGTGCACCCAAAGAAAGAGAAGAAAAAATGCTAGGCAAAGTAGGCTGGTAAGTAGATTGTTGTCGCAGAATGAGACTTGTGATAGGTTTTGTCTCTAAAAATGTGTTAATCTTATCTCTATCGCAAGTGCCATGGCAGATATTTTTTGTAGTAGCCCAAGCGAGGAATGACTAAACTCCCATTCATACTTTTCCCCCAAATCATTCACTAACTCCCCCAAAGATATTAAGATCCACTTAATATCCCCAAAAAGTCGCTCCTTCCATTTCATCCATTGCCTAAGTAAAACCCCATGTTTACTTAGGAAAATGTACAAATATCACATATCCCTCAAAACCTCTTTTCCCCTTTAAGCCTAAGTTTCCTAACATTATACTTAGTGCTTTCATTTCAAATTTCATATTAACAAATTAACATTTATTATGTCAACTTCCATGTAAAAATTACCCTTATCCCGTATTATATGTATATAACAAAAACCCTTGTATTTTATTATCCCCGCCCCGGTTAAACTATAACCATATCACTGCATATAAAAAGGGATTAAAGGTTTATTTGAAACCTTTTAATAGCCTTGCTGCGTGCTAATGGAATTAATTAACCTTTCGTTAATTAATAACCAATCACCCCGCAAACGAATGAAAATCTACCTAATACCATTAAAAACATATTATATTATGATCAGGCCCACACGTTAACTCCCTGCCATCTCCGTAAAGCACCCACCATCCTATCGGCGCCCTCGCATCTAACGATGGATATCCATTTCACGACCCCCCCGTCTGCCACTGTTTAACTCCCAGGGAAACGGTGGTTTTGGCGCCGTACCAAATCCACGTGTCACCCGCCCGCTGTGTTCGCTGCCCCTTCGCCCAAAACTGCCCAAACCCAAAAGTGGTGTGGGAAAAACCATTTACTGCCCTTCCCCCCACTGATGTCATCTACTGACGTCAACTGTCCTTTGCTGACATCACTTTGCCACATCACCTTCTGCTGACGACACTACCATGTCATTTGTCCCATACCCTTTGCTGACATCATCTGTCCTTCGAACCAAAAATTTCTGCCAAAATTCATTTTTGTCAAATAAAGGGTAAAAATATCATTTTTGTTATGTTTTCCTGCATATTGCACTCTGGGCGTAAAAACGACTGAGTTCATAGTTCAGGTTTTCAACCACCTCCAGACAACAAAGGCTCCATCAATGAGCTCCCGGCCTCAGGCAAGCTGCCAATTACAGTTTCCTTCCTTCAAACACAGTTGAAATCAAACAGAGTGATTCCCAAGCTCGCAGAAGAGAGAAACAAGGATAAACAGGGATATTTTGTTACTCTGGCCAGTGGATCTTCAGAAACATGAATGGCCAAAGTGAAGGCAGCGAAGACACGTTAGCAGTTCCATTTTGCCAGACAGGAGTGAGCAAAAGTCAAAACACATTAAAGAGTATCATATCAAGCTTTAAAAAGTATCAGTGTAGAATTAAAGGCAAGTCAAGTCAAAATCAAAGAGTATCGGAGCAGACAAAGAAAAGCAGATTAGAATTAAAGAGGAGTTAAGACAAATAGTCGACACAGAGCTACTGCAGGACAGCTGCAAGCCGAACCCTAAAAACCCTGCCTCCAGCACAGCATAAGTTAGTTGTTTCTACTTTGCTTATAAATTACTTTAGGTTAAAATCCAGATATTATCTCACAGCTTTGATGAGATACCTACTGTACATAATTTGTTGTATAAATACCCCTTTCATTAAAGTTTTGAAGAGGTTGGGTGTGTGTAGATTTCTGAGACTTTGCTGTAATATTCAACTTTTGGAATAAAAAGCTGTTGGAATCAAATTTTTGTCTGGCCTACTGGATGAAGAATTGATGCAGGGGACTTGTAACAGAATTCTTGAGTCAAACTCTAGATCAATAAGTCCCCTACATCTTATGTTTTACAGTTTTCTAATTTTTTATATCATCCGTGTTTCATAATCTGAATGATAAAGAAAAAGATTAATTGAGAATTTGCTTGACTGCACTCTGTTTTCAATCTCTAGTATTCTCTTTGTTTTCTTCAGAATTAGTAAAAACAGTGAATTCTTAATTGCTCATGTTTCTTGATTCTCTCATATTGATTATTTGATAAATAATTCTTAACTGCTCTTTGTCTATAAGCATCCATTTTCCCTCTTTCAATATGTTGAAGGATTCTTAACTGCCCTTCACCCATTTGAGCCCATTCCATCTGTTTTCAGCTCTTTAAATTTGTTCCATGTTTGACTACCTTGCCCTATGATGCCATCCTCTGTTAAGAAACCAAATCCAGAAAACCATCTTCTTTGACTCCATCATGCCCAATGGACTGAACTCTTTAGTTTTACCTCACTTTTCTATTGAATCTCACCACCCAAACTCAAAACAAAACCCTTGAACTTCATAACTAGCCTAACACCTTTAAAAAAAATATAAATCATAAAGAGAGAGCCCTCTCTGGATACAATTTGGCTAGATTATGTATCTAAAAGATTGGTTTGTGGTTACCTCGACCGTATTCCCTTTCTTACAACTTTTGGGAACAACGTGAGTGATAACAGATCTGATCTATTGAAGGAAGATGAAGGGAATGAAATGAAGATTCTAAAAAGGTTCGAACAATGACTCCCACATTCCTGAGGCTTCTCATGTCCTCATGCAAGCAAGGTGAGGTACTGAAGAAGTGAGGAGGGCTACTGAGATGGATCTACTACAAAGGACCCTAGAAAACGAAAAAATGGAGCTAATGATATGAAAAATGAACAAAAATAAGTCATTTCATATTTATTAAAATGATGCACAACTAACAAAATCATAAAATAAATTCCAAATCACTTATTACGTATGATTTCATCTATCATTAATAATTTTATGCTGAAGAAAAAGAAACCTTTTATAAATTTAAGGGGGTCTCCTACTTTGTAGATAGGAGGCCCTTTTATCATCACAACAAATGACAAACCAATGAAAAATTAGTTATTACTAACCAAATAACAAAGTATTATAGTCATCCAAGTACTACAAATAAGATTTACAGTTGAGTTTTATTAATTCTTTGTTCTTATAGGTCTCACTTCTAAGCTAATTAAGTCTTAGACATAGTATGAAAAACCAATAATAGAGGACTCAAGGGTACCTTAAAGCCATTCTTCAGTATAAAATTTATGGAGTTCGTTTTTACCCTTGACTTCATCCACACATGCTTCCTTTTGATTGTAACACTATAGAGTAATGATCATATGTGTAAACAAAAGCCCTGATTTGGTTGACACTTATTTAGGTAGAATGGCCCATTTCCTGTGAGCATCAATAGCCCCAATGGGTTTTCCTAGTGGTATCACAAGTCAATACCCATTTCCAACAGGCATCCATAACCTTGACGGGTTAACCTTTTAAACCTATTTTACACTGACGGCTCTAGTCCCATGTTTCCTACCATTTTAGTTTTATATTATGGATATTGATTTTGCAATTGGTAGATGGGGGAGTGGATTCAGAAAGCCCATTAAAGGCATATGATGACACCTTTAAGAGTGACTTAGATTATATACATAATGTCTTAGATGCATAACGTACTTACAAGCACTCAAAGGACATAGCATGAATGAGTCATTTTAATTTGAGATGGACAAGGCTAACCAAACAATAACCAAAAGACAACTAAAGACCTACTAATCATATTTTTCATATATGATTTCACTTTTAAAGTAGTGTTCGACCATGAGTAGAGACTTTAGTAACTTTTCTGCAAGTCTTAATAAAGATGCTCAGATATAATGCTTTAGTGTTATGGTTATAGTATTTAGGTTGTTTTTTTCATTGGTATCATTGTATTGACCTCTTCACTTTGTTATGATCCCCTTAGTATTTTTTGGTAACTATATTTTGAGAAATAGTTTTGTATTGATAATCATAAATCTATATGAATAAGATAAATTGAATTCCAAATAAAGAAAAGGTATATAAGCTATAAATAGTTTAAAATTATCATTCAATTCAAATTTTATGAAAATGATTACTTATTCAATTGTCTTTGGGAAATAGCAGTCCCAAAACATATAAGTAATGCTAAAGAATGAATGCATAGTTTTTAACAACGTATGAAAGAAGGAAAGATATCATCAAATATTTCCCTAAGTATTCCATTCCATTGACAAACATGTCTTTTCCTCTTTTGAAAACATTCTTCTAGTATTTAAGCATCCCCAAATGAAAAAGATCCTTAAATCTTTTTTTGTCTTGCAAAATAGTGAATTGGTAGCAAAGTTTTGGGTACTAGCTAAGTGAAATATGATACTAAAAAATTGGTATGCAATACTAGACAATGTTGCAATGCAATCATTTCCAACTTCACATAAGATTTAGAAAATAATCATCATATCTTACTTTATTGAAAAGAAAAACTAGAAACAAATATAACTATCATAAATACATAAGAAGAAAAGTAATCGTTGAATCATGCTACAGTTGGAAATATGACTAAGTGGAAATCTTCATTAAAATATTATGTAGTTGAAAGAGACCCCAACAGAAATATGCAATAGGAACATAGATCTCCCATTTTCAACTAATTACCTTTTAGCCATTAACATACCCACTTATACAAAACAAATAAGAAGGATGTCGCACGATATTTTATAACTAAACTAACTACTATATGCAGTATTTGCTTATTATCCTACCCTACTTGAGAAAAAGAAATTACTCTCCTCAAGTATAGGGGTATTTCCAATGCAATCATGTGCGTAAAAAATATAAAAATGAATTCATACTCAAGTTAAATTAGAATATAATATTCAATGCATACCTAACTATGAATAACCAAGTTTTTTAATGATGATGTCAATAAGTAAGGAAGAATGAAGGAGTGGTATGACCTTACGGTTGCTTGAAACTAACTTTCAACAAAATAAAAATGCTCTTGGTTTACCTCTTTATTTGTCTCATTTAGCATATCCTCCTTTAGCATGCCATGCAAATATTCTATTATGAGATGACTATCCTCTTGTGTGCTTAGAGGATCCATATATAGGCATGTTGAAAATTCTTCAATATAAATTTCTAATGCTTTCTCTCCATTAGATGTGGTCCATGATTATTTACTTTCTTCGACAAGATTGCAAGCCTAGGTGAAATTCTTCTTGTGGAGGTGGTTCATGGAGTGTTTTTTCTTTTATCGCTTCTGGGAAGGCAAATAATTTCTTGGATACTATCAAGATTTGTTCTTCCTGAGATGCAGAGATCCCAACTTCTATTAGAATTCAAGAGAGTTCTTGCAAACTCTTGATCATCCTTGAATACTTCTTTTCTAATTTCTAATCCTTGTCATGTACATTGATTAGTGTATGGAATTATTATTAAAAATCCTAAATAAATAAGAATGAAACACACTTCAAACAAAGGAAAGAAAACCAATCGTGTACTCGAAGTGCCACCATGCTACTAAGACCCTGTTGACACCAATTTACCTATTCACACGTGTTAGGCTTATCTTCTTTTCATGAATAAATCTAAAGGAAAAAAAACCTGCAAAGAAAAATAAGGAAAAATGAGGCTTTGGATCCTACATTTAATTCCATGCATATTATTAAAAAACTAGAAAACAATGCCCACGAGGCTTTGGATTGATGGTGAATGGGTGCGCTGTTAAGGCACTCCTTGCGATAGGTCACCGGTTCAAATCCCCCGTGGGTACTTAGGTTAGTCTTAAACTAGAAAAAAAAAAAAAAAAACTAGAAAACAATTAGAGTCAACCAAACTTTGGAATGACCCAAAAACAAAGCAGATGTGTGGCTCTTCATTCATGTCTTACCATATTTCTCCGCCCTCTAGTTGCCCTAGAACTAAGATCGCACAAAAAACATGGGAACAAAAATATGCTCTAATCCCTTTAGCATCTCCCCAGCAATGATGCCAAAAATGTTGGTGGAATTATATGTACTCAAATTCCAACATTTAATTATTGAATCTGGAATTGTAATACTTAGAGATGAAAGCACAAGAAATGTAGGATTAGAGCCTATTTTAATATATGATAACAACTAACACTAGAAATAACTAATAACTAAGGATCATAACTTGTCACTAGACTATGGTACTCTAATGTTTATCAGGTTTCAAAACACAATCTTTCATTAGCAATATATGATGTTCACGTGGTTTTATTTATGTAGCTTATTAGGCCTTGAGACTTCAGTGGCTATAATCCTCTAGTGATGAAAACCATTAAACATTTTGTAGAAAAGTAAATTGCAGAAAAGTAAATGTTGACAACTATACGCAAAAGAAGGTAAGCCAAGGAAAGAAAAAAGGCAATAAACTACAAGAAATGAATTAAAAACTATCAAAAATAAACTCTAAGCAGGATTAGAGATATATTGTAGGTTCTTATTTGTTGTAGGGATATTTTACCAAGTAGTTGCAAAGCTCCAATCAATTAAAGAATCCTAAACTGAAAATTACATGTTTTTTAATACCATGTTCTAATACAAAACCTAGTACCGAATTAAGTAGAGAAAGGTCATAATTTGAAATTATTAGTAAGTAGTAAATTAAGTACGAAAATTATGTACATTGAAATTTGGAATAAGTACTGAATTAAGAACGAAAATTCTATATATTGAAATTATGAATATTGAAACATGTTAAGAAACTAGTTTTAAATTATTTTGACTCTTAAGCTTGAGAAAAATCAATTTGAGTTTAATCATAACATGTTCTATTAACAAATCTGAAAATAGAGAAATCAAATTTAGCAAAACTAAAAATTGGAATCAAACATTAAACAAAATTTGTGATTAAGAAAACTTAATATTTTCAGAATATTACTTCTCTACAAATAAAAATCAGGACATTACTTGAGTCGAGGGGCCCTTCCCAACCTAGAAATGTGCCTAGAGACTTAGATCAAAATAATGTGCAAAGCTTCAACAATTAAATCTTCATTACAATAGTCTCAACTTCAACTTGCAAATGGAAGTTCAAATTTATTACAAAAGATCAACTCAAAATAATGATAACCTCTATGCATCCTTCCCCTTTCTCACTATGCATATATATTCTTTATATTACAATGGAGAGGAAGCGATGGTCCAAACGATCACATCAAATTCCATGGGACTCTCTCTTCCATACTATGATTAAAACAAGAAATAATTATTTAAACATATTTTTGTTATGATTGAATCATTGAAATCATGTATTCGAGATGGAGACGATGCCACTTGGGATCAGTTTGAATTTCCTCAAATTTTGAGTGTAACTGCAAATCTAGACATAACTTCCCATTGTTGTTGGTGTGCATGTGCAAAATTACGTACTGAATTAAGTACCAAATTTATAGAAAATTCCAAATTGGTACTGAATTAAGTACCGAATTATGTAGGTGGAGTTTAGGTTCGAATAACATCTTGACATTCACATGTGAGCTAGGTGTGAACATAAATCCATCCATAAACATATATTTACAACCAATGTCATCTCGAGAAGTACCAATGTGTGAACCTTTACTTAGTATGGAAACTGATATAAGTACCGAATTGTCAAATTCTAGTACTAGAACTTGAGGTTTGGTAACATAAACATATTAGTAAACCACCATTGGGAAACCACATTAAAAAGTTATTTAATCATTTAAAATATAAGAAATCATTCATAATTAACCACAAGGTAAAATGAATACATTTAGCGAAAATTAGTAATATGATAGTTACATAATATGTTATAAAATTATGAATATAGCTTGTAAATGAAAGCTTCGGATATCCAATATGATAACATATCTAGGGCCCAACAACTTTTGACCCTATTTCTCGACTCTAATATTTGTTACAGTGTTCCAGGGTTCCAGGTCTGCTTTTGCTACCTTGGCTCAATGTTTTTATGGGTTTCTGTATTTTGACTTTTGTAGGCCCAAGTTTGACTGCCTCTATATCTCACTCCAGGAGGCCATTTGAATAAATTTTTATACCATTGGAAGGGTCTTTCAAATAAATTTCTAGTTTAATGGGCTTGATATAGTATTTGAGTTGATATAATTCTTTAAAAATGGCTTCAAGATATCTACTATTGTTTACACCTTGACCCTTTTTCCTGTGCCTGGAAATTTTTCTTTCGAGAGACCTGTACCACATGTTAACACCATTTTCAACCATCTTCTTAATGGACACCCTGTTGACATCAGGGACTATCCTGTTGACATCATTTACAACATATTTCCAATAATTGGTGCATTCCTAAGTCAAGTTTCCCTACTAAATATAATTATAACAAATTACGGTGCTCTATCCTCGACCAAATCATCCTCTTCCTCTACCCAGTCCTCTAGGTCCTCTAGCTTCCATACCATGTCCTCACCCTTGTTGTTTGTATTGTCTACCTTGATTATATGTGGGCTAGTTAAATCCATTTGATGTAGCTTCCATCCCTTCGGGCCCCTTCACTCGAAATTAGTCAAATGTGAACTGTGTAGATTCAGCTCCAATCTATGACAGTGGTGGATATCATGCCCAACTAATTTGCAAAAGTTGTGGAATAAAGTACACGTTGTGTCCTCATAGTTTTGCATCATTAGGAAACTAGATGGTATATGGCCCCACACACTGCAAATTTCACACCACACTCTTCTACCTTAAATGACTGGATTTGTTGTGTCAGTCACCATATAATCAGTCAACATTTTACATTCATTCCTATGGTGACCCTCTATTTGGTAGATGGTGCACCATACTTCCTTCCAATTCTCTTTCCTTTTCATCAAGTCTTGGATTTTGGAAGCCAACACAACCAACTCGGATTGCACCTACGTTGTACGAATGTTATCTCCTCTACTTGCCAATGAGGCTTCTAATTTCAGTGTCAGCTCTAGAGCTTCTAACTGTGTATCAATCCTTTTCTACATCATGGGTATCTAGGTGTGTGGTAGTGTACTTGTAATAAACCATTCCTTGTGTTGCATGTTAGAAATTTTGAATGTTAGCCTATCCTTCAATACTTTAAATCATTGATTGAAGTCCCATACTAATTCCCCTATAATTTTTTTTATCTCCTTGATTTCTATAAGAGATTGATACTCTGACTCAGGCCTTTAAAATTCCCTAATCTCTACCTGCTTAATATCTATCAAGGTCCTATTATTTCTATTTAGAGTTGAGGTTTTAAACTTCATGTACCAGGTTAGTGCACAATCCATAAACATGGCCTCTAGCTATCCAATCTTCACGGCTTCATATTGTACCTAATTAGCTATCTATATGGCCTCACATAAAAACAAATTTTGTTCTATGTCCTTGGTCCAAAAACTATGAAACATGGGCATCCTCAATTCTATGCCTACCATGGCAATTTGCGTAGTACTTCCTGCTGAAGTACTTCCGCTTATGCTTACATTACTACAAGAAAATTGTCTGCTTGAATGTGCACCACTCTATGTGTGGATTGTTAAGGGATAAATTCCCCTAGGGTCTTGGGTTGATACCCTAGTAAATCAGAGGTTATTTACAGAGAGAAACACACATTCCATACAGCCATGATGCTAATATAAACAAACTATACGAAAAAGGGATGCACTTAAGGGTCCTTCGTTTGAGAAGATCCAGTTAGGGTCCCAACCCTCTTTGAGTTCCTTTCATTCCTTCAACCTACAAAACAAACAATTCCAGAAAGTACAACAGTATATTGACCAAGCATCATAAAGAAATCATCTTCATAACATAAGGAAAGGTAGTTAGTTATATGATTAAAAACAACCATTCACACATGAATTATAACATTCACATCATGAACATGAAGAAGATTTATATCAGGAACAAAACAAGTGTTTCTTTTATTATAAATAACTAAAGTACAGAAAGGAATGATTTCACCTGATTTGTCATTTCGCAGGCTCCAAGCAGAACCATCCTCCAGATTCGTCCAGTCTCAAGCCTTCAACAAACTCCTTCCATGACTTACTCCATGATCTCTCAAGTAGAAAGAAATCATCACACAAGGAAACAAGGGTTTCCTGTGAATGGGGGAAGTGTTAGAAGCATAAGGGTCTTCAGACCTGGTCAGGGAAAATCTCAGCAGAGTAATATTTCTCTCTATTCTCTCCTCCCTTAGGCCTTCCTATTGAAGCCTTTTTATACTTCTCCCAAAGTAGTTTTTTAGTTTGGAATTCGTTGGGAACAGTTGGGCCACAGGCACTAATAGGTAATTAGTAGGTAAAACCCGTGATCTCTACCTGAAATTAAGGAGTTTTAATTTTTTTAAGTGTTTTAAGACATATACGTGGGTTGGGTATACATAGACCCACATACACATGCGTTTAGCTCAAGGAAATGTCACGTATAAGGAGTAAAACACTATTTTTTGAATATTTGGACCGGGTTTGGAAGGAGGGGTTGCCCTAGGCCATGAGTGTGGCTTCACAAACATCAAGAGTGAGGTTTGGAGCTGTTACACAAAAATATCGTCACAATGATTATTTGCAGTCGGTATGGGTCTATCATCACTTGTACTGTCCTCCTGAGCAAGTCTAAGACCTCAGCTCTTCAAATCAAGCTTTGGAAATGGGAGAAAGACATTAAAAATCAATGTAACTCTGGTTCCACACTTTCTCTCATGGTCACCTGCGGGCCCGCACCTTCTGTGTACAAAAGCTGCGTACCTACCCGCTCTGTCCCTAACGGTGTAGGTGCGGACCCCTGTGAAAGTCAAAAGGCGCAAGTTTTATCTTAAAAAACTCACTTTCGGTTAAATCTAGAGTTTTCTAGAAGGAATTTTGACATGGATTGTTCGCTCTGAGGTGGTTCATGCATCCCAAAAGAGAAGGAGCTAATCCCTTGACTAAAGGAGCTATCCCTTTGAAGGAGGGATTTATCCCTTTGAAGGAGGACCTAGTAACTTCCCTCCATTGCACTATAAATACAGGCATTGGGGTGAGGACTAGGGAGGTTAGAAGCTGAACATTTTGAGGGTAAACGCTGGTGAAATTAAGACTTCCTAGTTGAGCTTAAGAGGAGAGATCACATACCTTTTTGGCTTCATTGGGGAGTGAGTGAAACTTGTCAAAGTAGAGGAGACTTCTTGTTGGACCCTGGGAGGAGCTTGTACAGCATCAAGGCAAAGGTTATAAAGTTCTTCTTCTTTTGAATTAATACAATCAAACTCATTTTTCTCAACAAGTATCTTATGTTATTTGTTTCATGGACTCCTTGACTTTCATGTTAAATATGTTTTATGCAATTGGCTTTTCAGGTGGTATTTAATTTGTTTGCCTTGTTTGTGTTTGCAGATTCGCGAAAAGGAGCTCATTTGGATCAAAGGAGCGAGGGCATCCACAAGCTTGCGTTGGACCAAAGGTAGGCCCTAAAAACACTTGTTTGATATTGTTTATTAAAGCATATTTAGAGAAAGATAGTGTCTGGTTGGTTTGCTTGTCATTAGGTCTTCTTTAGATTCTAGGAAGGTCTATCTTGTCCGCAAGATCGACCCATTCCGTGTGACAAAATGGCGACCATACTGGGGACTTGATTGTTTTCCTTGTTTATACTTTGACCTGAGAAACTGTATTTTCTGTTTCTGTTTTTGACTTGATGATTGTGGGATTGGGTGAATTTAGTTAATTTTGAGTCAATTTTTATTTTTCGTAGTTTTGGGAGAAGTATGCACCGTCTGAGTTAAGCACAGTGCGTACCTGTACGCACTTTTTCTTTGTGCACAGAGCGTGAATGCACCTGTGTAAACAGGCTGCCTGCGTACCCTGTCAAAAATTTGAGAAATTTTAAATTTTTCTCTTTTTTATCAATTTAGAATTTGTTTATAGGTTTTAGCCATTCCCCAGACCTGCTTGTTCCCTGTCAAAAACTTTCCTTGGTTTAATTTCATTAGTGTTATGGTTTTAGGTGGAATTCCTAGGAGTTTTGCTTGTTGGGCTTGTTTTTCGTTTTTGGTTGTGTAGTGGCTCTGAGCTTAGAAGCTGTAGGGACCTCAGATTACCTTGGTGTCTACCACCCTTCTTATGAGTCTGACCATTTACGAAATCTCCCCTTGTTGAGGAATCCGCTTTGTGTTTTCTCATTTCAAAATTTCGAAAAACTTGTATTTGAAAGTTTGGACTTTCATTTTTAAAAAGAAAACGAAAGATTGGTTGTTTTTTGACTAATTGTGATTCTGCATAAATTAGTCCTTAGCTCACATTTAGCTAAGTAAAACATCCTCAAAAAGACACTTAGTAGGCTTTGACTTCAAGTAGCTTTTTATAGTTTGTAGCTCTCAAAGTTAGTCATTTTCATTAGTTTTGAGTGTTTTATTTACAAAATAAAAAAAAAAAATCTCTTTTGAAAAAAAGTTTGTTTTTTGTAGTGATTGAGTGCTTTGAAACGAAAAAGGGAAATTTTTGTGAAATAATTAGTTGTCCCGTTTTGAGTGCTTTGGAAAGGAAAAAGCTCTTCTTTTAATTTGTTTCATTGAGAAAGATTTGTGTTTACAAAGTATTGCATTCTCAAACTCTTTCTTAGTTTAGAAGTTCATCGAAGAGAAACGATTGTTTAAATCATCTTAGGTGCATCTTTTTAGTGATTTTGAGTCGAGTCTTTACACCACGAGTTTCATCTCCGCCACCTCTTGACTTAATCAACAACCACTAAAATTAACGCTTAAAGTAAAATTCACCTAGTAACATTTTATTTCTAGGGCTCTGATACACCAACTTAGCTTAGGCTAGTGCCTTGGAGTAGGAGAGTAATTAACTCTACAAGATAGTAAAAACAAACAAGTAGTTGTATCTTGTGGTAGGAAGAAATCCAATTGTTGCATTTATGCTCTGGGAAAGCTCCTCTTAAAGGAGAAGCACGAGATCATGTCCAAACCAGTGTGGGAATCAATCCTTCCTCATTGGGAACGACGCCAGATATTCACGTATTAAAAACGGTAAACCTCAGATTAACCATTGTCGAGGAGCCTGGGGTCACTTGTTGGTAAACCTTGGATTATGTCAAGGAGCCTTCAAGGGGATTGAGCTTGCTACTCTGCCCTTGCGTGCGTATCAGATCGTAGACTATTCCCCCAGGTGTATTTGTCTCAGTTGGTAACCTTAGTGGCCATATTCTTTAGGATTCTTCCTAAGGTAACAGTGGTGGGAAGATCCCACTGTGCCTGGAGCAGACGTCGGCTAGACTCACTTGGATTTTCTGGGGGGTTCACTTCACTCGAGACGGTTAAGTGGAGGAACTTGGTCCAGTCTATTCATTAAGCAGGTTGTCGGGGTAACTGTTCCAACCGCCATTTCTGTACTGAATTCTGCGACGTTGGATTTCATCACCAACTAGTGTTTTCGGTCCGGAAAGTTACTGTTTGTGTGTGTTTGATCTCTATATTCTTTAGGCATGTGATTCAAATTTGTTTGGTTCTTCAGAGGCTTTAGGTGTTTTTCATTGAAATTTTACTTTGTTTGCGTGTGAAGTAGTTAAAAGTTTTTAACTGTGGCTGAATTACCAAGACAGTCCCGTAGACTTCGGGGCCAGTCTCATGAGTTTGTAACCATGGCTGATTTACTAAGGAAGTCCCGTAGACTTCAGGGCCAACCTCCTGAAGAAGTCCCGAGCCAACTTGAAGGCTTGAAAGTCCTCGTAACTCCTAGTGGTAGTAAAGTTGGGTCACCTGAAGAAGGAGAGTCTTCTTTGGTTGTACATCCTGATTACCAAACTCTAGTAACGGGTTACGATCCGCAATCGATTTCAGTTTTCGAACTTGCTGGTAGCTTTTCATCTACTAGTGATATAGGTGAAGAACCTAAGATATCTGAACCTGTTACTCCAACATCGGGGTTTGTCTCTCCAACTTTTAGTGGTCCTGATTCACCTAGGGTAGAAAGAGTAATTACCCAAGATCTTCCTTCTGGACTTATTGCTATTGAAGAACTTGCTCCGGAAGAAGAAATAGGCATCCCTATCCCTAAAAATCAACCTGTTCTTGATCTAAGGGAGCGTGAATCATTTTTTTACAGTCCGCCTAGGAGTACTAGTTGGTATCTTTCTTTGACTAATTATTTGGAAAACCCAGGGTTAAGTTTTTCACCACCTCGTGCTCCTTATCATCCTAGAGGTTTTTATACTCCCGTAAATATGTCAAGTCAGTGGTCCATGTTTACTCAATCGCTTGAATCTTTTTTGTACGGCGGTCCTTCTGTTCCCTCTGGGTATCAGTCACTTTCTGGTACTTTTTCAGGAGCATCTCCTCAACCCATTGAGCAAGGGTTATTAACTGGAAGCAATGGTACAAAGTTGTTGAGCGTAGAAGACATTCTTATGATGACAGGTTCTATTCCCAATTCTCAACCTCAAGGTGGCTAGTTACCGCCTGGGGGGCAGCCTCAGTTAATGCCTGGGGGGCAACCTCAAGGTACAAAATTTGCATATGGGGGGAAACCTCAAGGACAGTACGTACCTACAGTACAGTACGTTCCTCAAGGTCAACCCCAGACTCAACATGTACCCCAAGGTCAACCCCAGTATCAATTTATCCCTCAAGGTCAACCCCAGTATCAGTACGTGCCTCAAGGGTATCTACCCCAAGGTCAGTTCTCGAATCAAGTTTTCCAACCACCCGAAGGTCAATCTTATGTTCAAGGAATCGGAAATGTACCTTTCAATTATCAATCCTACCCTCAACCCGGTTATGGTCCTCAATATTATCAACCTGTTATGGGTCAGTACCCCGGAATGAACATAGTGTGGGATCCATCACAAACCCAACAGGTGTTGCAACCAAGTGTACAGTTGTCATCTCAAACGGGACAACCCTTAGTTTCTGGTACACCCCAGCAACCAGTCCAGTCTAACATTCAAACTTCTGTACTTTCAGTAGTTTCTCAGTCTGGGCCTACTGCGCCTCGTACTCCATCTCAAACGACTGCTGCAACTGCCGCAACATCTGTTCAATCTACCCCACCTACTTCTGGAGTATCGACAGCTCCGGTTTCTACTGTTCCTGTATCTACTCCTCAGACATTTGTACCACCGTCTGGATCCACGATTCAAACTACGGTTCAGATGCCTGTAGGACAACCTGGTTTAAGTACGGTTGTCACAACTCAACCACAATTCACTTATCAACTGTACCAGGGACAGTACCAATTCGGTCCTGCTGTGCAGCAGCCAGTCTATCAGTATCAACCGTACCCTGGGTACACTTATCAACCTCAACAACCCCAGTACAGTCCGGTTAATCCTGGTTTTCCGGGAGGATACAATATCCCGAACGCGATTCCTATTCCAAGTTTTCTCGGATATCCTCCTCCTGGGGCTGGTCTCATGACCCAGAGTTTTAGGGATCATAATCGGCAGTTACCATTTATCGCAACTTTGGACTTGCCTGACTTGTCGCGCCTAACGAACGATCTGATTAATTATCTTCCATTTTGGCTGCCAATGCTGAATAAGTTGCCCAGTGACATTCCCAAGTTCGAAGGTAAATCAGGAGAGGACTCGTCGAACCATGTGATGACTTACCACCTCTGGTGTGCATCTAACTCCATCACAGATGATTCGATCCGTCTTAGACTTTTTGTCAACATTCCCCCCTTAATCTGAAGGGATGTTGGTGAGTCCAAGCATCATTCTGAATCGTTCAAGCTTTTCCCTTCCAAGTGCTTTGGTGAAGATGTCTGCAACTTGCTCATTTGTGGAACAATGACGGAGATGGATTGTTTTGGCCTCAACATGATGTCGAATAAAATGATATTTAGTATTGATATGCTTTGTTCGATCATGGAACTTTGGATTCTTGGCCAACTTTATTGCAGAGGTGTTATCAATGATGAGTGGAGTTGATTGTACTTGTTTTACCTGCAAATCTTCAAGAATTTTCCTGAGCCACACAATTTCTTTCGTTGCTTCAGTTGCTGCCATGTATTCTGTTTCAGTTGTGGAATCTACTAGAACTGACTGTTTGCGTGATCTCCAGGAGATAGCTCCTGATACAAGACTCATAGCATATCCTGAAGTAGATACCCCAGTTTCTTTGTCTCCATCGAAGTCTGAATCAGAGTATCCAATCAAGCTGAAGCCGTCCACCTGTGTATACTTGATTCCAAGGTCTTGAGTTCCCTTCAAGTACCTTAGAACTCTTTTTGTAGTAGACCAATGTCCCTCACAAGGATTTTCCATGAACCTAGAGAGGATTCCAACAGTAAATGAAATGTCTGGTCTGGTAGTAGTGAGGTAGATGAGACTTCCTACAAGCTGTCTATACTTTGTTGCATCCTCAAATTCATTTCCTTCAATAGATGTGAGCTTTAAGTTTTGTTCCATTGGAGTAGAAAGAGGATTGCACTCTGTCATGCCAAATCTGTTTAAAAAATCTCCAATGTATTTCTTTTGAGAAAGAAATATGGATTTTGGATGTTGGGTTACTTCAATGCCAAGATAGTAATGAACATAGCCCAAATCAGTCATTTCAAAACTTTTCCCTAATTCCTTCTTTATGGATGCAATGTAGCTTTCATTGTTCCATGTCATTAAAAGATCATCTACATATACCACAAGATACACAACTGTTTTGCCAACTTTCTTGACAAATAAAGTTGCATCATCAAGATCAAAATGATTGAAGTTGAGTTTCAGAAGATGCTCAGTTAGATTTTCATACCAGGCTCGTGGTGCTTGTTTGAGGCCATACAAGAACTTCACAAGTTTGCATACTTTATGTTCATGTCCTTTCACAGCAAATCCTTTAGGCTGGGACATAAAAACATTCTCTTTTAGATCTCCATTCAAGAATGCATTTTTTACATCCATTTGATGGACTTTCCAACCGCTCTGAGAAGCTAGTGCAAAGAGTGTCTGGAGGGTAGCCCATTTTGTTGTGGGGGAAAAAGTTTCCTCATAATCGACCCCTTCCTTCTGTGCAAAGCCTTTTGCCACAAGCCTAGCTTTGTGCTTGTCAAGTGAGCCATCAGCTTTGAATTTGTTCTTGTAGACCCACTTGCAGCCAATTGGTTTGGTTCCAAATGGAGGATCAACCAGCTTCCAAGTGCCATTCTTTATGAGGGCATCATACTCCTTTTGCATCGCTTCTTTCCATTCATCATGAGAAGCAGCTTCTTTGAAGTAAGTTGGTTCAAAATCTGTAGACAAGTTCAATTCACAATCATAAGTAACATCCATATCAATAGGTAAATTAGAGTCATCTACATCACCTCCATCTTGTCGGTTTGTATTTCTGGTTCCTGTTTTTCCAATTTCATCAGGATGAACACTTTCAAGTGTCTTTGTCAACCACTTTGGGGACCTTTCTGAGATCGTCCAGGCTGCTCTGTTGATTGAGTTGGGACTGAATCAAGATTGAGTCTCCCAATTCTATCAATTACATCACTTAAAGCATCATCCATTGTTGGAGTTTCATGCAGGGGAGATTGTTCTTCAGAAGAGGATTCCACATGTTGATCTAGTATAGGAATCCCACCTTCAAGATGTGGAATCTGATTATCAAATTCTTGAAATGATTTTGTTTTTGCGAATCTATCCAAGCGATCAAGTTGCTGCTCAACAACATTGTCAAATTTGGATGATTCCAGAAAAATGACATCTCTAGATACAACAAACTTTTTATTTACTTCATCATAGAGGCAGTATGCTTTAGAGGTGTTTGAATACCCCAGGAAGATACACTTACGACTTCTAGCACCAATTTTGTTTCTATGTACCTTTGGTATCAAAGCATAACAAGTGGAACCAAAGATCCTGAGATGTTTTACTGAAGGAACATGTCCATACCACAATTCATAAGGAGTCTTGTTTCTTATAGCATTAGATGGACATCTATTCTTAATATATGCAACACATAGAACAGCATCAGCCCAAAACATTATCTTTACATTTTTGAAGAAAATCATGGATCGTACCATATTCAAAATTGTTCTATTCATTCTTTCTGCTACACCATTCTGTTGGGGATTATAAGGTACAGTTGTTTGATGTTTGATCCCATGTTGGCGAAGATAGTTTTCAAATTCATTTGATGTATATTCTTTTCCATTATCAGTGAGAATAGACCCAATATGAGATTGTGCATCATTTTCAATCCATTTATGAAAATTCTTGAATGTTTGAAAAGCATCAGATTTGTTCTTCAATAAATAAACCCAACACATTCTGGTGTAATCATCAATAAATGTCATGATATATTTATTTCCATTTACAGAAGGAACATGCATTGGACCACATAAATCAGAATGAATGAGTTCAAGCTTCCTATGTGCTCTTGAATGTGAATCATGAAAAGACTATTTGCTATGCTTTCCTAGAATGCAAGCATCACATTGCTTATGTTTCCTAGGAATTGTAGGCAAACTAGCAACACCATTTTTATTCAATAAGCGGAGACTGTCATAGTTTAAATGTCCAAATCTAGCATGCCATAATAAACTTGATGGAAGTGTACCTTCTTCATGATGAGAAATATATGAGAAATGTTGTGCATGAGCAGAGGTTCCTTGCAGTTTGAGAAGTCTTTATTCTTCTATTCCCCTCATGACAAGTGAGTGGTCAGATGCTTTTCTTACCTCAATCTTGCCATCAAACATATGAATGGAGTGACCTTGCTAGCGGATGTGGACTAAGGACACCAAGTTTCTCTTGAGTTGTGGGAGATATAGAACATGATCCAGAAGAAAGTCTGGAAGACCAGGCAGTTTAAGCCTGATTGTGCCAAGCCCTGATGGCTTGATTTTTGACTGATCTGCAAAGTATACTGCTCCATCAACATTGTCAGTGAAATCTTCAAAAAAATCTTTCCTATGAGTCATATGACAGGTTGCTCCTAAATCAAGCAACCAATCATTTTTCGAAGAAGCAAGTGAAGCATTAAACAAATCTTCATTTACTCCAATGTTACATTGTGCCTCAATATAGTGAGCGGATTCAGGTGCTTTAACTTTGTCTGTATCATCCGTTTTACCTTTCTGCTCATTTCTTTTCTGCTAAATTCTGTCCCACGGTAGCTTGCATGTAGAAGCATCATGTGATCCATTTCGTTTGCAGCAAATGCAATGCAGATCTGCCTTTTCTCCTTGAGAATGTCTGCCCCCCCTGCCTCTGAAATATCTTCCTCTTCCTCTTCGTCCACCTCTTCCTCTTGTAGAGTCTTGAGCAGGATGCTTTTTTTTATGAGCAAGGCACACAGTCTCTTCAGAAGATTCAGGGACTGTCTTCTTTCCAAAGGCTTTCTCTCTTTCAACAAACTTTTTCACAAGAGAGTCAAAGGTTATATCTTTAAGATTTCCATTTGCTTGTAAAGACTCAAGATAATTGGAGTAAGTAGGATAGAGTGCCTTGAGAAAAGAAATAAGAGGGATATCCAACTCAACCTTAGTGGATTTGATATCATGCATTATGGATTTTACTTCAGATGCAAGAGCAAGAGGATCATTATTTTTCAGTTCAAGAGTGAAGAGTTTAATCATGAGCTGAACAACTTCAAGTGCAGAATGTGAGTCATAGAGTTCTTTTAGCTTTTGTAAAGCTTCAAAGGCAGTTGAATATGATGAAATATGACGACTTACTTCTTCATTTACAGATGCTGCGATCAATGCATAGGCTTTGCTGTTCTTGTTTTCCCAAATGACAAGCTCTTTATCTGATGTAGGCTGCACCGGGTCTTTGTCTTCTTCTCTGACACACACTCCTTTCCACAACTCGTTGAAGATGAGGGTGTGTTTTATCATCTAGAACCATTCAGGATAGTTCTCCTTGCCAGTGAGAACTATTCCTACCATAGAGATGATTGAATGCATTCTGTAAAAAATTACTTCTGCTGCTGATAAAAAAACTTTTGCTGATAAAAAGCTTAAGATTATTTGAATACTTAATGATGCAAACTCGGTTTCACCTTATAATTATTACAATGAAGACCCACGTTGAAGAAGCGCCTTCCCACTGGGTAAGGCTAAGAGCCACAATTCTGCAACCAAGCAATCTGTAGATAACAATCCACTGCCATGTAGAGCGCCCTAAACTCTACGACTTAACCTATAACTAGGTTTTTTTTTTTTTCAAAAGATTCTGCCAAATCTAATTCCCATCAATTGGACACTGTAACATGGATTATTAAAATTCATACAGACTAAAATTCATCAGTCATGCTGACAGAGAATAAGGATATCATGTTTCGAAGTCCGAGAGCAGCCCAAAATTCACATATCACAAGGCGATATGATCGAAATTGGAACAGCCATGTCTGCAAATAAAATGAATTTGCCACTGCAGATGGGGATCGAATTAATTATACCACCAGTGTACCACTGTCACATGTTATATATACATGGGATGAGCCCCCCAAGCAGCGGTTGAGCCAAAGGGTCCCTTACCACACATTTACTTTCCAAAGTCGTGGTAACACGCTTTGTCAGAAAATTCACAAACAGGAAAATGACAACCGATGAAAAGTGGTACAGAAATCTATCTATCTCGTGGGAATACGATCGAGGCAAATAATTCAAGAAAGCTATGGATCGTTATTTGGTATCACGAGATCCCCCAGAACAGAGCAGGAGTCTTTATACATTAAGCTGAAATATAATAATCTAATGTGTTGGCGGTCGGGCTAAACAGCTTCGCAGGTTCAACTTTTGTGGAGGTCGGGACACAAGATTGCACGGATAAAATGGTAGTTTGGTTTATACTTTCAGCATTAATTGTCAGGCATATTAACATTGCAGTTGAAAGGATTTAAAGAGTCCACGACTTCAATCACATTCTCATTAACATTGCAAGCATATTAACATTGTCAGGCATATTAATATTGCAGTCGAAAGGATTTAAAGAGTCCACGACTTCAATCAAATTCTCATTAGTTATCTTCGGGTATGAATGACCCTTCTTCCTCAAGATCTCAATCTGTGGAGATCTCTGTTAATGGGTGAGCCTGCATCGATAGCCACAAAAGCTTGTTGAGTTAAAATATAATTAAATCGAGCGGCCCATTTTCTTGACCCAAGCCATGGTCCAAAAAAGAATGGGAGTGTATACATTCAACAAGCATGAAACATCATAAATCGAACAGCGTATAAATTTAGGATACCAACATTTCTTCCAAAACAAGAGCAGCATACAAGTTCATAATACCAGCGTTCTTCAAACTTTAGTTTACTCAACGTGCCAGACTTCTTGCATCAATATTTTTCTTTGACGATTGATCTTGAGCCCACGCAGCAAGACAATATTCCACCGAAAGGTCTTCAGACAATATTCCAGTTCTGAAGCAGTAACTCTCTCAATGCTTTCTGAATTTAGGCAGGAAGAACAGTAGGTAGACTGCGCAGAGGACAGAGAGGATAGAGAGCATAGTAGACAGTGGACAGAGAACTCAGTAGGCAGACTCCAGAGGGGCAGAGGATAGAGAGTAGTGGGCAGAAGGGAGTTACAACTATTTTGGGAACTGGGCCCTGATACCATGTCAGGCCAGGAGTAACTCCAGTTTGGCAGAAAACTCAGAAAAACTGATTCATCTATTATTCCATAGGTAACCCATTGTTATATACAATACGGAGTGATTGTTCAGTTCATCTCCCGATGACTGTTCACCTTCCCTAATTTATTTATTTACATAAAATTCCCAATCATGAAGATTAGGTATCAACACTTTTCTAGCGCACTCTAATTGGTCTCGCGGCCAAGTGGTACATTGAGTTACTGCGAGCCACTTTTTATAATTTTAGTCAGTTAGCTACCTCGTTTTTAACTCATTTCCGGTTGCCAGTCAGATATGACAATGGCACGGAATTACTAACTTCGTTAAAGCAATCGATGTCCACTTATATTTCCGATCATATTCATGAATGGAGACGTCGACGGTGTTTAGTGAAGGTATTTATTCCGGATCAGATTTTGGCAGAGTGGTTTGTAAAATCTTTGTTGCCAAAGATCACTGAAGATGTGGCTAAAGTCAGAGTTGTTACTGAGGAGCAAGTAATTGCTCAAGCACAGTACCTTGACTTGGTTTATACTCAGTCAGGTACATTACACGAAAAGATCCCCGATCTTCCCAAGTCAAATCAAATCGCTGTAGCTCCTTCAGGATCTCATGCCGCTGATGGCATGATTGGCACGGTTAACACTAAAAGTAAGAAGAAGTCTTCCAAGAATTCTTCTCCTATCATAACCTTGCCTGATTCCCCAACAGGAGATTCTTCTGCAGAGGTTTTCACCGATATTCACGTTGTAGAGTCATCTACAGCTAAATCAAAATCCGGTGGGAGGAAGAAAGGAAAAAAGAAGAATAAAACGGACAAAAGTTCAAAGGAGAAACCTGAAAAGGTGGAATCTAATGATGAAATGCGCAAACCTCGTTATCCATGTCTCATTTGTGACGATGAACATTTTACAAGAGACTGCCCTCATCGTGCAGAGGTTGCGAAGATCGTCAAAGGTTCCCAAACTCCTGCTGTTTTGAAGGATCCATTTCCAAGTCAAGACAGTAAGATGATAGGTTCTTCCTCGAGTGCCAATGAAGAACCCATATTGATGATGTCCCATGTTAGGATTGCGACTCGATCACAAGATTATGGTAGTAAAAGTCCTATTGATGGCAAAGAAGCAGAATCTTCTCATTCTAATCCATCAACCTCAGCTCCCGGTTCCGATCCACTACAGATCGAGAAACCTAATCCAGACTTAGTAATCAAACCACCCGCTAAGGGTATACTTCGAAAGTCAACTTTCAATCCACATGCGAGAGTGGCTCAGAATTATAACATTGTTGAGGATTTAGCTATTTCACCCTCAGCAATGTCAGCTTTGGAAGTGCTTCAATCATGTCCAGCACAGCGTAAATTACTTTTGTCGGCTATAGGAGCTGTTGACGTTCAGGACCCGAACCTAATAATTTTCGATCTAGAAAATAGTACACTGCGTCTCCCTCATCAAATGGCTTTCCAGATCCCAGTGATAGTCAAAAACAGGCCTATTCATCGGACTGTAATTGATGAGGGAGCCTCAACGTGTATTATGTCGATACAGTGTTGGAGATTGCTTGGTTCTCCTTCACTAAATCAATCCCTGACAATTCTTAAGGCCTTTGATGGCCGTGGGTTTCATCCTTTTGGCATTTTACAGGATTTGCCTATAGGGGTTGAAGGAAAAACCGTTAGTCTAGATGTGGAGGTGGTTGATGCCCCTTTAGATTACAACCTTCTCTTGGGTCGAAGTTGGTCTTACGCTATGACAGCGATCGTTTCATCGGTCTTTCGAATAATAAAGTTTCCACATAATGGAAAGATCGTAATAATAGACCAGCTGGCTTACTTTTCATCCGACCCAGCCTCTTCAGAAAGTATTCAGCATGTTGGTAAAACGACTATCCCATATAAGGATGTTGGAGTAGGATTAGTTAAAGATGTCGATTTACTAGGAACTTTTCCTTTTCCTCCAATCAACGCATCATTTTCATTTGCAACCATTCATATGATTACATCAGACACCATTGTTTATGATGATCCTTGGATCATTCCTTCTGAATCTGAGATAGACTCATTTGGTAATTCCATGCCTTTGAGTCCATATGAAATTGCCTATGAAGCCGTGCAGTCTTTTGCTGACCTGTGTTCAACCGAAAATGACTTAATGAATGTGGTCTGTGAGGAATCACTTTTCACATCAACCTCAGATTTAACTACGTTTTCTGAACTTGTTCACTCTGACGAGAAAATTCGTGAAATCCTATGTGTAGATGATTTACCATGGGAAGATCTCCATCACAGGTCTTCGTTTTTACCCAAGAATGGTCGTTTTGAAAATGATTTCTCACCAATTTTTACGACTGAATATGTCAAGGAACCTCAGAATCCAATGAAACATCCTGATTCAAAGTTAAATTTGGGAAACATCTCTCGAACTATTCCTATTGACATTTTGGTTAAGCCCGGAATTTTTGAGAACATTCATATAGGTGCCTCGTGTATAGATGACGAAATTCAATTATATAAGGCCCTATTTCAAGAATTCTGCGACGTGTTTGCCTAGTCCTATGAGGAAATGCCAGGAATTGATCCCGCAATTGTTGTTCATGAGATCAAGACTTACTGGGACGCTAAACCCGTCCGGCAACATTTGCGTCAGATTCACCCACGAAAAGCTGCTGCAATTAAAGCAGAAGTTGAAAAACTGTTGAAAGCAGGTTTCATTTATCTGATCCCGCTAACGGATTGGGTATCGAATATTGTTCCGGTTAACAAAAAACAGGAACAATAAGAATATGCATTGATTATAGGGACATTAATCAAGCCTGTCCAAAGGACAACTACCCAACTCCCTATATCGATCAAATCATTGATGATTGTACCGGCAGTGAAATATTTTCCTTTATGGACGGTTTTTCCACATACAATCAAATCAATATTCTACCTGCCGATCAACCAAAAACAGCTTTCATTTGTCCATGGGGGACATTTGCTTATTGTAAGTTACCTTTTGGGCTTAAGAATGCCGGAGCAACTTTTCAAAGGGCGATGTTTTATGCGTTTCATGACATCAAACACATTGTGCAACCCTATCTCGATGACTTGCCTGCTCATTCATTACATTGAGCTGATCACCTCGTTCATTTACGAGCAATCTTTATGAGGTGTAGGCATTATTGTATTCGATTGAACCCACACAAATGTGTCTTTTGTATAGAAACAGGTCGATTGCTGGGATTTGTAGTTTCGAAAGCCGGCATTCGCGTTGATCCCTCGAAGGTCGAAGCCATCATCAATTTACCTCCTCCTTCGAGTCTTCGCCAACTCCAAAGTTTTCAGGGGAAAGCAAACTTTTTACGACGATTCATTCCTAACTACGCCGAGGTTACAAAGGGTTTTACCCGGTTGTTGAAACAGAACACTCCATTCTATTGGGATGAGATAGCTCAGAAATCTTTTGATGCACTCAAACACGCGTTGACCCATGCAACGTTGTTGCATCCTCCCAACTACAACCAGGATTACTTCTTATATCTTGCCACCTCCCATTCCACCATTGGAATGGTCTTAGTTCAGGAAGATGAATTCGGAACGGAACATGTGATATATTACCTTAGTTGAACGTTAAATCCAACTGAGCTAAAATACTCACATGAGAAATTGGCATTGGCAGCTGTTCAAGCTGTCCAACGTTTTCGTCACTACATTTTACTACGTAAAACTACGGTAATTTCGGATTGCAACCCTATGATCTACATTTTGACCAAGCAATTGCTAGGAGGAAAGTACTCTAAATGGATCGTTATCCTGCAGGAGTTCGACTTGGAGTTTAAGAAATCTAAGTCTAAGAAATCTTTAGTTTTTGCGGAGTTAATGTGTGACTTCCCGCGCGTTGACACGGAAACTGTGGCGGAGGAGCCCATTGCGGATGAATCCTTGTTTCTAATCAGCACTTTAGATCCATGGTATGGGGATATCATCGTCTATCTCCAGACCCGATCCTTTCGGCCAGAAATTTCAAGGTCGGAACGTCGGAAAATTCGATTCCAGTCCCAACAATTCAAAATTATTGGAGATACTCTTTATCGCCGTGCGGCGGACTCTATTTTTCGACGTTGCTTAACTCACGAAGAGGCTGAAAGGGTTCTAAATGACTGTCACTCTGGAGCGTGTGACGGTCATATGTCTGGGTATGCCACAGCCCAAAAGATATTGCGCGCTGGCTACTTCTGGCCGTCTTTGTTTAAAGATTGTATTACGGCGGTCCGAAAATGCCACAACTGCCAGATTTTTGATCGTAAGATGCGTGCTCCACCTGCTCCTCTCCACCCTATAATTGTCATTGCTCCTTTTGCTAAATTCGGTATCGATTTTATTACATGTAACCCTCACTCGACCGGGGGGCATGCGTATATCATCCTTGCGGTAGATTATTTTACTAAGTGGGTCGAGGCGATCCCTACATTTGAGGCAGACGGTAAAACAGCTGCAATTTTCGTGTTCAATCATATAATTGCTAGGTTTGGTGTCCCACAAGCGATAATCACTGATCATGGGCATCATTTTTGAAACGTTATGATGACCGAACTTACAGGCCAGCTTGGTTTACGTCATGATAGTTCAACCCCTTATTATCCACAAGCGAATGGTCTGGTTGAATCCATCAAAAAAGTTTTAGTTATCATGATCCGACGAATCATTGGGATTCATCGGTCGAATTGGCACAACATGCTATTTTCAGCGCTTTGGGCGTACCGAAATTCAGTTAAAACATCAACAGGGTTCACTCCTTTCCAACTAGTCTATGGTTTGGAAGCTGTGTTACCCATTGAATGCGAAATCCCGTCACTGCAAATGGCCATCGAGTTACTTCCAGCCACTTCCGAAGAGGAAAAGCGTTTGTTATACTTAGCTCAATTAGATGAGAATCGACGTGATGCTGCATTAGCGATCGAGACTCACGCAAAACGTATGAAAGCTCAGTATGATCGAAATGTGACCCCTCGAAATTTTTCAGAAGGAGATCTAGTCTTAGTTTATGATCAAGCTAATGATAAATTAGGCGCTGGAAAATTCGTTCCTATGTGGCATGGTCCCTATGTTGTCAAGCGAAAGCTAGCCAAAGGGGCCTATGAATTGGTAGACTTTGACGGGGACTCTTTGTTGGCATTATGGCTAAAGTGTTGTCCTTGATGGCAACCCATTCAGGTGATAGATCACAGTACTTCAAGTCAGCAGCAGAGATTGATGATCAGCTATCAAATATTGAAGAAAATAAGGGGTACGCAGGTACACCTTACATAAGGTGCATACACGCAGGTCAGTGTTACATAAAGTGCGTACATACCCGCAGTTATCCCGTTCAGGAGGTGCGTACCCCCAGTGCACACATTTCAAGGCAAAGAAATTCACATGTGGGGTTTTCTTATGTTTTACTCTTGGTATTTAGCCGACGGTATTGGGTTATTATGGTGTCGGCTCGTGGTATTGATCCATGTTTCAAGGAAGAGCTTTCCTATATAAAGCAAAGGAGATCATTTGGCTTGAGCATATTTTGGGTTGAATATCTTATGAGGGCTAGATTTGGTCTAGATCTAAATAAGGCGAATCTATTGATGGACTGAGATCTCTTCGGCGCATGTTCAGATCTGTAGATCTGACTGTCTGGGTTATTTCTGAAGTCTTGAAATCATCTATGCCCAAAGGTACGCAGGTACAGTGAAAGAAAAGTGCGTACGTAAGCAGGAACGAAGCGTTTCAGGTGCGCCGGTATGCAGGCACAGAAGGGTTGCAGGTGTGGAGGTACGCAGGCACAGAAGGGTTGAAGGTGCGGAGGTACGCAGGCACAGAAGGGCTGCAGGTGCGTACATACGCAGGCACAGAAGGGTTGCAGGTGCGTACATACGCAGGCATAGAAGGGTTGCAAGTGCGGAGGTCTGCAGGCAGTTCAATGGACTCAGAGCGAGGTACGCAGGCTAGCAGTTGAGCAGGGTGCGTACATAAGCAGGCTAGCAGTTTAGCAGGGTGCGTACTGTAAGCAGGCAAGCAGTTGAGCAGGGTGAGTACAGTAAGCAGACCAGCAGTTGAGCAGGGTGCTTACGTAAGCAGGCGAGCAGTTGAGCAGGGTGCTTACTTCTCTTAAGATCTTTGTTTATCATTGTTGTGTTCTGGGTTTGGTCCTATTATTGTTGATCTGGTTACTACAGTTGATTGGGTGATTCTCTTATACTTGATGATCATTTGATGCTTATGGATCCAGTTTGAAAATTTATGAAAAGTGGTCCTTGTAAGAAAAGAAGTAGGGGGTTGTAGCTCCCTTCCAGGAGAGACTGGAAAATGAGAGAGAGAGTTGTAGCTCTCTGCAGGTTGCAGCCTGCGTACTGGTAAAGGACTGCACCAGTACAAAACCATTGTAAAAGGAGTTTTTAATTTGAAAGAAGATAGAGACATATTGCAGCAGGTGGTTTTCACCCACATTGGGTTTCCACCTTACATCTTGTGTTCTTTGGTGTGACTATCTGTTTTCTTTTGTTCATGCTCATTATTTTATGGTACTGACATGCAAAAATAATTCAAAGAACAAATAAAGAAGATTTATTAAAAGAATTAGATAATACTGATTCACCCCCCCTCTCAGTATTATTTCCAACAATTGGTATCAGAGCAGGTCCTTCAGAGAAGCTTGATCGCTTGAAGGTAGATCGTTCATCATGAGCAACTACGAGAGAGAAGCATCAATCAGGCCACCGGTTTTTGATGGGACAAACATCAATTATTGGAAGGTAAGAGTTACTGCCTATCTTCAATCTCTTGGTACAGAAGTTTGGGACATTGTAGAGACAGGCTACGCTTTTCCTTCAGCTACTCCTACAGATGCAGCCGAGAAAAAGAAGTATGAAACAAATGCGAAAGCAGTCAGTACTCTATTAGGATGTATATCTCAATCAGAATTCATGAAGGTAATGCACTATAAATCCGCAAAAGAGATATGGGACAAAATTGTCACGAGCTATGAAGGAGATGAACAGGTAAAGCGTGCTAAACTTCAAACTCTCAGAATTCAGTATGAGACTCTCAAAATGTATAATGATGAAAGTGTGGCTAACTATTTTCTTCGGGTAGATGAGGTTGTTAACTGTATGAAAAATTTGGGTGAAGAAATAAAAGAGGCTATTGTAGTTGAAAAGGTTCTAAGATCATTGTCCCCCAAGTTTGAATCTAAAGTATCTGCAATAGAAGAAAAGGAAAATCTACGAATTCTTACTATGTCTCAACTACATGGAATTCTAACTGCTTATGAAATGAGAAAGGGAGGTCCATCAGATAGAAGAGAAGCTGCTTTCAAGGCATCAGGCAAAGGAGATTATTATGAAGCGAGCCACGTCCCAGAAGAAGAGGAAGAAGAATCAAATTTTGTCAGAAATCTTCAAAGGGGTTCTGGAAGGTTCAGAGGTAAGTTACCTTTTAAATGCTTTGCTTGTGGAAGAGTAGGTCATTATGCTGCAAAATGTCCTTATAAGGATAAAGGAAAGGAACCTGTTAGATGGAACAAGAAACAAAATGCAAATAAGAAAAGCTACTACACTCATGAAGATAGTGATGGTCTATCAAACAGTGATGAAGATGAACAAGGTAATGAATATAAGTTGTTAATGGCATTTGAAGATGATGATTATATGGATGCTATAAATGTGGATAACCTTTATGACGAAATTACTAGACTCAAGAGATGTATAGAAGAAAAGAACATGATCATTGATACTCTACAATTTCAAATTGATGAAAAGGAAAAACATCTTGAAAAATTAGAAGGTGAAATTGTTGGTCTTAGAAAAGAGATTGAGAAAACAAAAGCTATTAATCTCAAGTTTGTCAAAGGATCTGAAACTTTGGATGAGATTATCAATGTGCAACGGTCTCCACTAAACAAGACAGGTCTGGGCTATAATGGAGAAACTTCTCAAGCATCCACCTCAAAAAGTTATCTTGATGCAGCAAGAAGAAATGAGCAAAAGCACAATGAAGATCATCAGGTAAAGCGGGGACGAATTACAAACAGAAACTATCAGGGGCAATCCATCTTAAGGGTGAACAAAAGCTACAACCAGCCACAGGTAAAATCTTCTCAATTTGGTTCAAGAATAGATGACAATAGAAATTACAATCAATTGGCTGGTAGATTCGATAACCGCAGAAGTTTCTTCAATGGACAATGCTTTTCTTGCCATAACTTTGGTCACAAAGCAGCTCAATGTGTTGCATATAAAACGATCATGACTAGGGAAGCTCAAAAACAAAGAAGTATGACAGGGATTACAAAAAGGACCTATAACAACTTTTCGGTTCTTGAAAATGAAGTTGAATGTTCTATTTGCAATAACTTTGGTCATGGAGACTCTGAATGCAGGAGCAGGTTTCAGCAGAAAAAGGAACAAGCCTCAAGCACCAAAACATGGAGAATAAAGGAACCTCGAACAGAAAGATGTGGGATAGCATTTTATGCAGAAGGACAGGAAAATCTATGGTACATTGACAGTGGATGTTCGAAGCATATGACAGGTGATAAAGAAAAACTTGAGTCTTACTCTACTCTAGAAAAGGGAAAGAAAGTCTCTTTTGGAAATGATACTCCTGCAACTATAAAAGGAAAAGGCATTGCTCAGTTAAAAGAAAAGGTCAAGGCTGGAAATGTTTTGTATGTTGATGGATTGAAGCATAATCTTCTAAGTGTCAGCCAGATGTGTGATCAAAGAACCGAGGTTATATTCAGATCAAATGGATGTCTTGTTCGTGATCTTGATACAGGTAAAACAGTGATCAAAGGCAAAAGAACTCCAAATAATCTGTACATATTTGAAGAAGGACAACAACAATGCTATCTGAGCAAGGATGATGAGCACTGGTTATGGCTTCGGAGGTTGGGACATCTAAGCTTTTCACAAATAAGGAAAGCATGCAAATATCAGGCAGTTCGCGATCTTCCAGATATCAAAATTCCTGACAACACCATATGCAAATCATGTCAGTTTGGAAAACAAACCAGAACTAACTTTCCAGAGAAAGAAGGATCAGCTAGCATGCCTCTTGAGCTAGTACATACAGATACATGCGGTCCTTTCAGGAAAAGAGCACCTCGAGGAGAAGAATACTTGATATTATTCATTGACGATTTCTCCAGGTTTGTCTGGTTAGGACTTATGAAGCACAAAGATGAAGCATTCGAAAAATTCAAATCCTTCAAAGCCTTGGTTGAAAATGAATCAGGTCACAAAATTAAGTGCCTCAGATCCGACAGAGGTGGGGAATTTACTTCAAATGAATTTTTCGATTTCTGTGAAGAACATGGGATAAGAAGAGAATTCTCTACAGCAAGAACTCCTCAGCAAAATGGAGTTGTGGAAAGAATGAACAGAACAGTCCAACAAATGGCTCGTGCTATGCTTGATGAGTCAGGAACTCCCGCAACTTTCTGGGGTGAAGCTGCACATGCTGCAGTTGTTATTCTCAACAAAACAAATGTCCGGGTGAACAACACTCAAACTCCTCATGAGCTCTGGAGTGGTAGGACTCCTTCAGTAAAGCACTTCAAAATCTTTGGGAGCAAATGCTATATCAAGAATACTGATGAGCAGCTTGGCAAACTTGAACCTAGAGCAGATGAAGGCATTCTTCTTGGTTACTCTCCACATAGCAAAGCATACAAATGCTACAATAAAAGACTTGGCAGAATTGTTGACAGCATTGATGTAGTGGTTGATGAGAAGGGATACATTCCTAGGAAAGTACATCATGAAGACATCAAAGAAGATGAAGGCTACCCCCAACGACAGAATGATGAAGAAGAAGAACCTGAAGAAGAACCTCAAGAAGAACCAGAGGAGCAAACAAGAATAGAAGAAAAGACTCCATCCAGATATGTTCAGAAGAATCATCCAGAATCTCAGATTATGGGGCAGAAAGAAGCAGGTGTACAAACAAGAAGAACAGTTGCAGAAGCTTCAAGCTATTTGGCATTACTCTCTTCTACTGAACCACAAAATGTGAAAGAGGCATGCGAAGATGAATGTTGGGTGAAAGCAATGGATGAAGAACTTGAGCAGATCGAAAAGAACAACACTTGGGAGCTGGTTCCTAGACCAAAAGATAAGAATGTTATCGGAACAAAATGGGTCTTCAAAAATAAATTGAATGAAAATGGAGAAGTAATTAGAAACAAAGCCAGACTTGTTTGTAAAGGGTATGTGCAGCAAGAAGGAATAGACTTTGAAGAAACCTTTGCTCCTGTTGCAAGACTTGAGGCCATCCGAATGTTCCTTGCTCTCTCAAGTTTTCAAAACTTCAAAGTATTTCAAATGGACGTGAAATCAGCCTTTCTGAATGGAGACTTGGAAGAAGAAGTGTACATTGAACAGCCAGATGGGTTCATTCTTGGAAATGATCCAAATCTTGTATGCAGATTGAAGAAGGCTCTCTATGGTCTCAAACAAGCTCCAAGGGCTTGGTACTACCGTTTGGACAAATATCTTCATCAACAAGGCTTTTCAAAAGGATCAGCATATAGCAATCTTTATATAAAAGTTGAAAATGACAAATTGCTAATACTTGTTGTGTATGTAGATGACATTATTTTTGGGAGCAATGAAGAAGCTATGAGTCAAAGTTTTGCCTTGGTCATGCAGAAAGAATTTGAAATGTCCTTGCTAGGAGAACTGACATATTTCCTTGGTTTGCAAATCCAACAAAAAGAAGGAGGAATCTTTTTATCTCAAACAGATTTTGAAGAAATATGGTATGGAAGATGCAAAACCAGTATGTACACCCATGGTCACAGGATGTAGCCTCAGTGCAAATGATGAATCTGCAACAGTACATCAACCAACCTACAGATCTATGATTGGAAGTTTACTTTATTTGACAGGTACCCGACCGGACATCATGCATGCAGTTGGAATAGTTGGAAGATTTCAGGCAAATCCGAAGGAGACTCATCTTCAGGCAGTGAAGAGAATTTTCAAATATCTTCAAGGGACTCAAAATTATGGCTTATGGTATCCTAGAGATATAGATCTTACACTTCATGCTTATACAGATGCAGATTGGGCCGGAAGCATGGATGATAGGAAAAGCACAAGTGGTGGTGCGTTCTTTATGGGTTCCAGACTGGTATCTTGGTTCAACAAGAAACAGAGTTCAATTGCCTTGTCTACAGCTGAAGCGGAATATGTTGCTGCTGCATCTTGTTGCACCCAACTCCTTTGGATGATGCAGACTTTGCAGGATTTTCAAATCACTTGTACACCACCAATCCCCATCTTATGTGATAACACAAGTGCAATCAACATCTCAAAGAATCCTATTATGCATTCAAAAACCAAGCACATACCAATCAAGTACCATTTTCTCCGGGAACAAGTGCTTGAACAGAAGGTCAAGTTGGAGTATGTTCCTTCTAAGGAACAAGTTGCTGATATTCTCACCAAACCATTGCCCAGGGACACTTTTGAATACCTCAGGCAAAAGCTGGGGGTTGTTGATGCATCATCTTGTTGCTGAACCTCTTCTGATTGATGGTACAGGCTCAGGGGGAGCATCTAATGCATTGTTGGCATTATGGAGGATGTGCAAAAGGAGATCTTGGAAGTAGCTGCAATATGTCTCTATCTCTTTCATGGTGGATTATGGTTCTTCGTTGCAGATCTGGTTCATATTCAGGGGGAGCATGTTCTTAGGGGGAGCATAACCCTTTGCCCTTGATGTCAAAGGGGGAGAATGAAGCTGAAGTCTTGAGATTGCCATCAAGTCCAAAGGGGGAGATTGTTGGCATTATGGCTAAAGTGTTGTACTTGATGGCAACCCATTCAGGTGATAGATCACAGTACTTCAAGTCAGCAGCAGAGATTGATGATCAGCTATCAAATATTGAAGAAAATAAGGGGTACGCAGGTACACCTTACATAAGGTGCGTACACGCAGGTCAGTGTTACATAAAGTGCGTACATACCCGCAGTTATCCCGTTCAGGAGGTGCGTACCCCCAGTGCACACATTTCAAGGCAAAGAAATTCACATGTGGGGTTTTCTTATGTTTTACTCTTGGTATTTAGCCGACGGTATTGGGTTATTATGGTGTCGGCTCGTGGTATTGATCCATGTTTTAAGGAAGAGCTTTCTTATATAAAGAAAAGGAGATCATTTGGCTTGAGCATGTTTTGGGTTGAATATCTTATGAGGGCTAGATCTGGTCTAGATCTAAATAAGGCGAATCTATTGATGGACTGAGATCTCTTCGGCGCATGTTCAGATCTGTAGATCTGACTGTCTGGGTTATTTCTGAAGTCTTGAAATCATCTATGCCCGAAGGTACGCAGGTACAGTGAAAGAAAAGTGCGTACGTACGCAGGAACGAAGCATTTCAGGTGCGCCGGTACGCAGGCACAAAAGGGTTGCAGGTGCGGAGGTACGCAAGCACAGAAGGGTTGAAGGTGCAGAGGTACGCAGGCACAGAAGGGCTGCAAGTGCGTACATACGCAGGCACAGAAGGGTTGCAGGTGCGTACATACGCAGGCATAGAAGGGTTGCAGGTGCGGAGGTCTGCAGGCAGTTCAATGGACTCAGAGCGAGGTACGCAGGCTAGCAGTTGAGTAGGGTGCGTACATAAGCAGGCTAGCAGTTTAGCAGGGTGCGTACTGTAAGCAGGCAAGCAGTTGAGCAGGGTGAGTACAGTAAGCAGGCCAGCAGTTGAGCAGGGTGCTTACGTAAGCAGGCGAGCAGTTGAGCAGGGTGCTTACTTCTCTTAAGATCTTTGTTTATCATTGTTGTGTTCTGGGTTTGGTCCTATTATTGTTGATCTGGTTACTACAGTTGATTGGGTGATTCTCTTATACCTGATGATCATTTGATGCTTATGGATCCAGTTTGAAAATTTATGAAAAGTGGTCCTTGTAAGAAAAGAAGTAGGGGGTTGTAGCTCCCTTCCAGGAGAGACTGGAAAACGAGAGAGAGAGTTGTAGCTCTCTGCAGGTTGCAGCCTGCGTACTGGTAAAGGACTGCACCAGTACAAAACCATTGTAAAAGGAGTTTCTAATTTGAAAGAAGATAGAGACATATTGCAGCAGGTGGTTTTCACCCACATTGGGTTTCCACCTTACATCTTGTGTTCTTTGGTGTGACTATCTGTTTTCTTTTGTTCATGCTCATTATTTTATGGTACTGACATGCAAAAATAATTCAAAGAACAAATAAAGAAGATTTATTAAAAGAATTAGATAATACTGATTCACCCCCCCTCTCAGTATTATTTCCAACACTCTTTAGGTAAACCCAGAAATGGTCTTTACCTGAAGAGGTATTATGCTTAAAAGAATGGGTATGGAGATTTCTTAGTTAGGTTAGTTTTTCTTTCTAGCTGGTGTGTTTTAGTTTAAAAAGTGTGCTTAGCTTAGAGAGTGTTTTTTCATCATTATTCCTGCTTATCTTGGTTTTACTCTTGATATTGGATTTGCTGATGGTGCTTGTCGTAGTACACGGAACATCTCTTCCGCAGCTTGGGTTATCTATTCGCCCTCTGACGAGTTAGTTTCTATGCATGGGGTAAGCCTCGGTCAAACAACAAACAACATTGCAGAGTATAGTGCAGTGATTGAGTTATTATCTGAATCTATTTCATTTGGAATTCGGAGTTTGATAGTGAGGTTAGATTCTAAACTCGTTGTATTACAGCTTAATAGAGTGTATGCCATTAGAAATCCAGTGTTATTGAGATTATTTTTGAGAGTGCGTCTCTTGGAACGTGAATTTGATTACATTGAATATCAGCATATTCCAAGGTCTTTAAATACATTAGCAGATGTAATTGCTTCTCGAATGTTAAATAGACATTTGCAATAATCATACATGTAAATTTAAAACCATTCCATAACATGATTTACAGGATAAACCGGTAATAGTGATATATATATAGGAGTGTGTCAAAAAATACATCGTCTTCAATCATAGGTTGAAAAACACCTTATGATCGGCAAAAATAATAAGTACAAAAAACAAAAATGTCACATGTGCCCACAATAGGCGATCATCCTATCACTGGTGATGATCTCTATAAGAAACCACTGCCCGGGCCACCTTGCAAAGGAACCTCCTAAAAGGTCCTGGGACTCCAATCACATAGCGCTGAAGTCGACGAGGAATGTCATCTATAGTGGTCTCGGGAATATCTCCTGTCAAACACTCGCGATGACCCTCCAACTCGGCCAAAACCTCTGCCGATTCATCCTGCGGGGCAGGCACGGGTGCAACTGGTTGCTTCCTATCGAAAGGCCGGAGAGCGGCTGGTCACTGTGGACCCACATCTACATTTGAAACTTTTGCTATCAGTTTTGAGATGATACAAAATAACAAAAAAAAAATTAAAATAGGAAAAATGTTGAAAAGGATTTTACCTGAGTCATCCCACTGCTCTCCTGGTGGAAGAGCCATGTCTGGGTCACCACGAAAATCTATCCCAGCGCAAGGGAAGTCCTGAATGGAAAAGACCTGGTTTTCCAGCCATTGGAAATACTCAGGTTTGAATCGAGCAACCTCTGTCCTCTCGTCCGGGTGACGGGCCATCACTGCGACCCATCGCATCAGTTTGGACTCTCGAGGAAGCCCAGCTCCAACAGTAAGGTGCTGCGGGATCAGCATAGGAACCCTCTCCAGGCCAAAACTCACGACCAAAGCCCCATAACCAAAGGTATTTAGTCGTCTGCTCTTGGCCCTGGTCAGTTGGCCTTTCACATTGGCCAACACAGCATCGCACCAGTTGAAGATGGTGCCTCGAAAGCAATCAACTGCCATACGCATCTGGGATCCGGTGGCAATATGTAATGCGACAGCTCCGCAAAGTCTGGTGACAGTAAACGCAATCACCATGAGTTCAGGATAGGATATGGTCTTTATGTCTATCCCTTTGTCTCTAGCCTGGCTGTTGCAGTACTCTAGCCGGAGGCTATCGACAGACTGGCCACCTGGCCTAGTCCCGTGCAGAGTCAAGTCTTCGCCTCTCTTAGGCAAACCAGTCAAAAAATAAATGTCCGCCGGCTTGATTTCAAGCTGGTGGCCGCCAATGAAGAAGCACTGGTCCTGTATGCTCCATCTGTCAACCAGCCACTGTAAGAAATCCACCTGAGCCCTCATGCCAGGAATGGCCCAGAATTTGTACAGTCCACATGCCCTCAAAGCATCAAGTGAAGGCTGATGATTCCATGCGGCAGCATCCACGTCTTCATGCTCTTGTTCACGCCAATCTAGCATGATGTACTCTCTGCATCAAGTATGATGATAAATTAAATTGCTAGAAAACATTTTGTATGGTCCATTTTTGAGAATTTTTGGGTTCAAAACCCTTGCGGCGGGGTACGCACCCTCCGGGTTAGACACAGTGCGTGGGACCGCACTTTGTCTACATGGAAGGTGTGGACCCCGAGCTTTTTCCCAATGGAGAAAAAGTCGGGGTTCGCGGGTCCGCAATGGTAAACCTGCGGACCCCCGCGCGCGGGTTTTGCGCCTAAAAACCCTCCCAAAAAATGAAATGAAGGACTAAAACAAAAAATTAAACAGTTAAAAATGAAGAGTGGGATGATGTGGATTACCTGGAGAAGACGGCGTTCGATTCCGACGGTTGGATTTTCTGCAATCTTCACAGGAAGTTTTCTGAGCAAAAGCACTATTTTCTCACCCAAACTCAAACGGTAAAAATGAATTGACAAAGGCCCTTTTTATAAGTTTTTTGAGTAAATGAATTGCAAATTTGTTTATGTTTCACTTTGAAAAGGTATTTTTGCAACATTTTTATCCATTTCAAACAGGTATGAGTAATGTTTGTGTTTTTGTGCAGAATAAAGGATTATTCAGGTGAAATCTATCATTTTCAACGAAAAAATGTAGAGTCATCTTTAAGCTCTTTTCTGACTCCTAAAACATGAAAAGATTGCCGAGTGTTTCTTTTAAACTCGTTAAAACGGAATTAAAAGACGGCCCACTTACAGCTCTTTTCCGACCATAAAAACATGAAAAGATTGCCGGATTTTTGTCGTTTCAAATTCGATATTGGTTATAAAACGACGTGTCATTGATCGCTTTTTTACTTTTTTTGTTCAAGGGCACTAATAACGAAAATTACTCCTTGGTCGTAAAAGATCAAGCGGTTCTCTCATGTATTATTTTATACTTTTGCGGGCTTGGGAGACACAAATTTACAAAAAAGGTCAACCCTAGAGTCTTCTTAAGTTTTTTCAGACTCTCTAAAATTGAAAAACGCCGAGTTTCTCCTATACTGGACTCGTTAAAATTTTACAGTAAAGGACCTGTTCAATTACAAACAGGAACGAACCACTCCTTCTTAGGGTTCGAATTGAAACTAAGTTGGACTCATCCAAAGGATGAGCTTATAATCAAGCAAATGTTATCCTCCTCAAGCTTGTCAAAAACAAAGAGGTACTTGCCAGAAATGGTGGGGGAAAAAGAGAAAAATGAGCCTGTTTGTCATACTTTGTAACCACTCTTGAACACGACACTTTCATTCACCTGGGTTGGGAAATCCTTTGCCTAACAGTTGATCAAACCACATTGAAAGTCTTCAACCAATTTCTGGGTATTAACTTTGGGTCAATTGTCACCGAACCATCTTTCGTGTCGTTATGTGTTCAAGAGGTCACTGCCAATAAGCCATTCATCTGCAAAATATCTCTCATCCATCTTGACCATCCCTGAGTCAGTCCTTGCAACTAAATTTCTTCAACTTGATCTATGATTTCATGTTGTGGGCTTGCTTGTGACGAATCGCTTTCTATCGACATCAGCTCATTATCTAGAAAGATGATCTAGAGATCGTCAGTACCTTGGGATCTGCATGCCTCAATGGCAGGTTTCTCGCCTTTGACGACAGTTTACATCATTGACTTTCGATCAAAGGATTCCATGATATCTTCGACATCAACACATCTATTCACATCTCATGGATTGTACTGGGTACTTTGAGAGCCATTGACATCACTGGAGGTTTCTCTCACACTTTGTAATATTTTACATCATTGACTGGTAATCAAGTGGTTTCTACCATGTTCGACTTCAACACATTAATTCGCATGGATAGAATCGTACTATTTCGGGAAGTAGAAATGAAGACCCTGGATCTAGTTTCCACCATCTAGGCTGCGAGGAATTTTGTATTCATTATGTTGTGGACTATTCATAAACAGATGGTTGCGTCCATACTGTGTTCACATGAGTCTATACTTGTGATGTTTCACAAGATCATTCCTATATCAGAGCAGTAGATAGTTTTCTAGTTAGTTTTGATCTGAGTATGGGAATGCCTACCTCAGCGATGATATGATCTCATATATATATCTTGCATTGAATGTTTTTACAGGTTCCAACCGGGCTCTCCACAAGATGATCCTCGAAATGATAAAGTACTTCACTCTTCCTATATGATAAATGAAATCCTCATCTACTACAGACTTCGCACTTTAGGGGGCAATCTGTTACACAAAAATATCGTCACCATGATTATTTGCAGTCAGTATGGGTCTATCATCACTTGTACTGTCCTCCTAAGCAAGTATAAGATCTCAGCTCTTCAAATCAAGCTTTGGAAATGGGAGAAAGACATTAAAAATCAATGTAACTCTAGTTCCGCACTTTCTCTCATGGTCACCTGCGGGCCCGCACCTTCTGTGTACAAAAGCTGCGTACCTACCCACTCTGTCCCTAATGGTGTAGGTGCGGACCCCTGTGAAAGTCAAAAGGCACAAGTTTTATCTTAAAAAACTCACTTTGGGTTAATTCTAGAGTTTTCTAGAAGGAATTTTGACATGGATTGTTCGCTCTAAGGTGGTTCATGCAATCCAAAAGAGAAGGAGCTAATCCCTTAACTAAAGGAGCTATCCCTTTGAAGGAGGGCTTTATCCCTTTGAAGGAGGACCTAGTAACTTCCCTCCATTGCACTATAAATACAGGCATTGGGGTGAGGACTAGGGAGGTTAGAAGCTGAACATTTTGAGGGTAAATGCTGGTGAAATTAAGACTTCCTAGTTGAGCTTAAGAGGAGAGATCACATACCTTCTTGGCTTCATTGGGGAGTGAGTGAAACTTGTCAAAGTAGAGGAGACTTCTTGTTGGACCCTGGGAGGAGCTTGTACAGCGTCAAGGCAAAGGTTGTAAAGTTCTTCTTTTGAATTAATACAATCAAAGTCATTTTTCTCAACAAGTATCTTATGTTATTTGTTTCATGGACTCCTTGACTTTCATGTTAAATATGTTTTATGCAATTGGCTTTTCAGGTGCTATTTAATTTGTTTGCCTTGTTTGTGTTTGCAGATTCGCGAAAAGGAGCTCATTTGGATCAAAGGGGCGAGGGCATCCACAAGCTTGCATTGGACCAAAGGTAGGCCCTAAAAACACTTGTTTTCTATTGTTTATTAAAGCATATTTAGAGAAAGATAGTGTGTGGTTGGTTTGCTTGTCATTAGGTCTTCTTTAGATTCTAGGAAGGTCTATCTTGTCCGCAAGATCAACCCATTCCGTGTGATAGGAGCTATAACAGATGCCCCCTAATATATGAGGTCAGAAGGGGTACATGATGGCCGAAATATATTAAGCAAGTCCATGGAAAGGAAATCTGCCCGAAACTGAGAAGGACTTCACCAGAGTTCAGCCTGCTAAGCAACAAAAGGAGATCAGAAAGAAACACTGTCTGAGGCGGGCATACCCATGCTCAAAGAAAGTAAAGCGTGTCTGCATATCAAGTATAAGCAGATCCACTGAGTATACAAGTATAAAGAACTGGAAAATACATAATGGATCATCTGATCACGATTGAACAAGTACATGTCTGAATATCACATATAAGAATGTCAATGATGCTGAAGAATGCACCGAATCACTGATATCAAAGAATAATGATCACAAAAGGTACCAAATGGACATGATGGAGTAGGATGGTACTATAGTGCAAACTCAGGTGCCAGCATATAGAATGTCGCCATGAATGACCGCAACATATAAGGTAGAGTGGTATCAGCTAGCAGCAATAGGAACAACTGTCAAGTGACCCAATGATTGCTGATGCAACTTGAGGTCTTCAGTGACTGCCGTGGTACATTTCTACACTATGGGAATAAATGATCTGGAGTCGACCATGTGAGAAATCATTTGATTACTGGTCATTGATGTATATCATTAACAAACACAAGACTACTCATCGATAATGATAATGAGCGTCAAGGTACCCAGTACAATCTAACAAGTGTGAATAGATGAGCTGGAGTTGAACACCTGTAAGAATCTATCAATTAGGAGACAATGATGGTTTCCCACTCTCGATAGCGAAGGATCTGCCACTGAAGACTGGAAACCCCAAGGTACTGCCAAATGGACTCTAGATCTTTGCCCCAGAGAAATGAGTCGTATTTAATGGGGAAAGATCCGCTAGGAGGAAGGCATTAAGGCATCCTTCATCAATCTATCACGAGTGTAACCCGTAGATCAATAACGTGGAAGGAATCGGACAAAAAAATATGTAGTAACCCAACCAAAGCACGTTTCCGGAGTACACAAGATGTGGCTAGCGCACGACAGGAACCCTCTAAACCAACCAATAATGAAAGCTGAGACAGAGGCAAGGTATCCACCAATAGGGTCAAATGGAAAACAAGGTACTGCACGAATCCTAATATTTGATAATGTAAGCTGATGTTGAACACAAGGGAAACCACTCAGTCAAAGACCCATGAAATTGATCGATGCTGAGCACAAGGTAACCTATCAATAATGAAAATAGGGCCAGGGTGCAGCTCTAGGCCTATCCTCAGAGTAAGGTGTCATCGTCGATAAGGACAACACCCGCAAGCAAGAAGTCGATGGGGACCTTCTCAAACCGACACGAGTAAAGGACCAATATAGCTGATGTGATGATAGACATGATACTAACAACCAGGGATGGTCGACTGAAGAATGAGTCAAGAGACACTGCAGAGAGGCCGACTCAGGCTAACTTCCCTTGAACAAAAGCACGACTCAATGTGACTATGTGGCATCATATGATGACTCTGTATAAGTTCGTCATGCCAGAGGGAAGAACCAACCCTCCATATGATTGGAAGAGATAACCAATCGAGGGAGGACTAACTCAATAACAAGGTTAAGACATGCCTAGGTCAAACTAAATCCCACCCAAACGAAGAAGACTTTGCTTTGAATGATTTGTTCAAGGGTGACACGACTGACTCTAGCTGCCAACAATAAGTGGAAATATTGTCCCATTCCCGCTCCTTTTTTGGAATATATAATTATTTTGTCTTTTTATTTAAGTTGGAAAAAGAATAAAAGAATGCTACAATACAGTGGAAAGAACAAGTGTCGATGAAACAAATGATCTAGTTCTTGGGACTAGAACATTCCTATGCTCAATGCCGGAGGTGAAAACTGGTCAAAGACACTCAAAGGTGTGTTCCTTCCATGGATCAAGGTGTGTCAAGTTGCAGAAGGCAAGGGAATGCAAGTTTGATTTGGCAGTAGTCATGGTCAAATGTTGGCTTAAACATGAGTCCAAGTGAAGCTGGCTTAAGGCCAAAAGGGTGCAAATGGTCAAAATGCAATGCAGTAGTACAACTCAACACAAGGAGCCTCTAGGGTATAAGGCCAGAACGAAGCAAAGAAGCAAAGAGGAATTGTTATAGACATTTTTGTGCGTTACAGCATTGAGCATGAAATGTCCATAATCCAAGGGATCCAAAGTCCCTAAACATGTTGTTCCTACCCCTAGAGGAACAAGGCTAACAAACCACAGCAATTCACAGAAGTTCTCCACCAGAAACTGCTCAAAAACAAGTCAATTCAGGATCAATTCAAGAGCTCCACTAGCTGTCTGTGCTGAAATGCAAAGTCTGAACTGGCTACCTGCACTACAACGCGGGTAGAAGCACTACCAGGGTGCGCTAAGCGGGAATTGACAAATGGCAAGTTCATTCAACGAGGTGTCAAGACCCTGGAAGCTTCCAGAATCTTCCTCAATGACACTTGCCTCAATGAATTCGACTCATGATGAGTAAGAGGTTCTCAAACTCCAAGTGGAAGCAAGAACCTCCAAGTGGAAACAAGAACTGACAGAGGGAGAGGACACTAGTCAGATCTCAAGCTGACTCATCCTCTCTCCAAACATCTATATATGGATCTCTCCTCCATGAGATCTAGGGGCTGGAATTTTGTTATTGTAAAGAATTGATGTTGGTTTGAGATTGGAATCATTGGGTGCTTAATGCTTTGAAGGAAGGTGAAGATAGGAATTTCATTTGCTGGGAAGGAGATGCTGGATTGGAGCCCTCTGGGTTGTATCTCTTCCTGAACCTTATTATTCATCAATAAAGCTATCTTGGTTTCTCCTATATACTGATGTATCTTTGATGTATGATTGCATTAGTATGTTTAGTTTATTTCTAATCTTGAACTAGTTATGAATATGAATCTATGTCTTTGTGTAGTGTTCTCTTCTTGTGATCTTGCAGAAACCTGTTGAAGCTGGGCGAGCGAGAAGGCGAGTAGCTGGGAACTCTCAAAGAGAAGAGAAACCAGATCGAGGGACAAATGGAAGACACCGGTTAGTCCATCCATCTCTCTTCATTCTTAATTCATAAAGGAAGAATACTAGAATAGTTGTTTCTGTTTGTTGCTAAGGCACTGTCACACCTTAGGTGGATAGGATCGTCTTGCATAGGCATTTTTCCCCACAACAAATTGGCGACTCCGCTGGGGAGATCTGTTTAGTCATTTTACTTGTGTCTCTATCATTGTTTGTTTCATAGACTCAACAACAACAATCGAACTGCATCTGCTATTCTCAGATGCAAAGTAGACAGCTGCTGCTTTGATCCAATCACTGGATTTGTCTATGATCTAAACAATGGACTCACAAATGATTTGATGATCCTTTGTGATAGATCTTAGCCCTCCCTCAAAGCATCCCTTTGATTGTACCTTGCTTGTTGCTTTGATTTGGCCTGAAACTATAGATTAAATAGCAAACTGTGACCCAGAACCCAGTGAGAAACTCTCGTTTCTCCTTCAGCGCAGACCCTGTGAAGAGGTTCTGCATTTCAACGCAGGTCCCGTGAAGGCTACCTGCGCTGAATGTCAAAACCTCTGTGTTGAGGGTGCGTTGATCCAGTTAGGCCTTGTGCAGCTGGGGTTCTCTGCTCTGTTTTGCCTTCTTTTGATCTCTGATTTTTGCAGCCTGTAACCAGCATAGGTACCTGTCTGATAACTCCTTTTCTCTGCTTAAATTCCACCTCCTTTTGTACAAAAAGACTGTGAGTGTTTTTATGTGTTTATGGCGTCATTTGCAGTTTTCCTTTGCGAGAGTGAAATAATCATCCTGTAGCCCTTGATTCAGATCTGTTGATTGTGATCTTAGGAGAGAGTTCATTGGCTGTTTACAGTTGATTATACATTTACTTTTGCTTTTGGTTTGAATTTGTCTCTTTTAAGTGTCGAAACAAGTGTTCATTTCGAAAGTCGTAAAGTGTTGTAATCTCTTCTACCCTTTCTGATTTCGAAAAAGTAAACTTGTTTGTATTTGTCATTTAAAAGCAAATTCAAAGTTGTACAAAAAGCTTTCTTTTTAGGCATCAATATTAAGAGAGCAGAAAACAAACACCTGCATTGTGCATTTGCATCTTGATAGTTTGCATGCTTGATTTAGGAAAAGTGCATTAAAGTGTGTTGATTGCTCTTTGAGAAAAGATGGTGTCTTTCTTTTCCCTTTGTAGCTAGGATTTTCATTGTTGAAAAGATATAAAAGCTTGCTTATCATCTTTAGACTGCATTTAGGAATTGTATCATACATCTCGTGGTGAACCTCAAAAGGTAAACTTCTAAAAAGATCAACCTAAAATAAATTGAATGAACTTAATAACGCTTTGTAACTTAACGCACAACATAGAGGTCTAGGCTAGAGACGTGTTTCGGCGTCGTAAAGCCTGGTGACTGTCGATCTCGCTGATGGTGGGTGATTCCTCCTGAGGGACGATAGCGCCAGTACGGATTGTGCTCCCACGTACCGTCGAGTATATATTGGGAGACCCCTATAGGCATAAAACCTTTATCCTTAGGAAGCCGTGACGGCCGCCCTATTGATCACAATGCACTGAACACAGCATTCAGGAAGATCGACCGCCTATACCTTAAAAAGTATTCTGCGGTTTTGCGAAAAGTTTGGCACACCCTCTACCTAGAACTCCAGAGCAGTTCCTTTTGGCCTTTTTCAGACTCTATAACGAAAAAGTCCATCCGAGCATTTGTCACTTCGGGCTCGTTAAAACATCGAAGGAGACTAGAGTCATCTTTAGCTTTTTCTCGACTCTTTAAAATTGAAAAAGCAAGTTGTGTCTAAAGCGTCGTTAAAATTTATTTTAAACGAAACAATCACCCCTTCTTCCTGCGTTGATCTTTCGGTTGAGAAATGGAGCACACCAACCAAGGAATTCCCCTTGGTGGAAATCCTAGTCCCTTCTCCTCTTGGGGAGATGTTGGTGCGCCCCACATGGCCACGTTGTCGCTTCCAGGACTGACAATTGGCTTGCCTGTCTGGCTCTTTTCAACCAATGTCATTCAAAACACCACTATTCCTGAACAGTCGAATCAACAGTTAGACCAGACCAGAGTTACCCACCAGCCTTCTACTTCGTCTAATTCTTCCTCTCCTCCTTCCTTTTCGCTTGACGGAACTGGTAAAACAAAAAACCAAGTTCCTAAGGAGAAGAAGGAAAAGAAGAAGAAAGTGAAGAAGAAGAAGGAGCCAAAAGCGACTGGGGGCAAACAAGTGACATCTGACAAAAATCCACACACAGCACTGTGTAGGCCTAAATCGCCATGTGTCATATGCAAGGGAGACCACTTCCACAGAGATTGTCCCTACATCCCTCGAATACTAAGGGACTGGTCTCCCCGTTTGCACAATTCGATAGCGTCAACCTCTGATAGCCATGTTGACAGCACACCATCAACTAGTGAAAGTGAAGCCACAGGACAGAGAGGGAAAGCTAGATTTCCCTGCAAACTGTGTGAAGGCGACCATGCCATCCACCGTTGTCCCTTCTTAGACGAGGCTAAAAGAGTTTTGGAAGATCGCCCGGTTTTACCAGTGCAACTTCCTCCTGGATATCAACAACTCCTGCCAAGTCCTTCACCAGTTGAGAACCTGGCTGGCCCGCTCAGGTGGTCAGCCGAAGCACCTATCATTGAAGATGAACCGTCTGAATCCATACCTGACGAAAGTCAAAAGGTTGAGGCGGCAGTTGACCCGGTTTTGCCTTCAGAGGCTCTATCTTCGAATGATACCATCACAGAGGAGAATAAAGACAACACCGTCCAAATTCTCTTCATCAACACAGACTCCGACGAACAAGGGGGAAATTTTCCCATTCCTTTATCGCAGGAAGGAACTTCGTCAGAGTCATACCCGGCCGTCTATTCGGTCCCACCACCAAGCAACCTAGTTGTCTCGTTCCACTGGAACCAACTAAGTAGACCCCGTTTGCCAGCAAGCATACCATTCAGAATTATCATTCAAATATACAGAATGGTAATGGTTGGCACCATCATTGATGAGGGGGCATCTATGAGTATCCTTTCCTCTATTGCTTGGAAAGCGCTTGGTTCGCCAGCGCTTTTGCCTGAAATGAGAAATCTAACAGGCTTCGATAAAGGAACCAGTCGACCTTTAGGGATCCTCCCCAATGTGCCTATCACATTGAAAGGGAAGACCGTTCAAATGAACGTGATGGTTGTTCAAGGACCCTTGGATTATAACCTACTCCTTGGACGAGACTATATATATTGCATGGGAGCCATCGTCTCCTCACTCTTTAGAGTAATGTGTTTTCCGCACGAAGGAAGAGTGGTCAAGCTCGTGGACCACCTTTCATTTCCCAGATCACGCATCGCAAATAGTCATATACCATCCCTAAATGGTCTCTTCACGCAAGAAATGTCTCAACCCACGGTTCGTCCTCCCGATGAGCGCGAGTGATTCGGAAGGATATGACTGAAACCCAGGGGGCATGCGTCCTGGTCTGCTTCGGCAGGAAAACTTTGGGTATAAGGTAGGTTTCCGCGGGAGAATATGACTAGTCCGTACCCCGTCCGTGGTTGGAAGTGGGGTTGTTCTGGAATAAGATTATTTTGTCAAAGTTATGTGAGTTGACAGACAGAGTCTCTCACCTTTGTCTATTTTGGTAGATATCGCCGAAGAAGTGTTTTGTTTGAAAGATTAACGAGACAATCTTTGGATAACCTGAAAGAGGTAGGCCTCTCCCGGTGAAACAAATGTTTTATTGGACTAAGAAGGGGTAACCTTGAAATCGTACTTTATGCCTGGGGGCATGCAAACCTTCTGGAGTGCAAGCAAGGGGTGGCTATTTATTTTTTTAAATTTTTAGGTCCTCCCTTTAAACCTATAGGTCTAACCCTTTAAACTCGTAGGATTAGTCGTTTCCAAACTTGCATAACGAAAGGATCTGGAGCAAAGCTTTGTGAGATGAAGCTCCATAAAAAATAGAATCTTAATGAGACATTCTTATCATATGACTGGATTAATCGAGCAGTTTTAGCACACAGTTCATGCTCGTTAAAAAATAAACGCAAGATCCGAGCAGTTTTAGCGCATAGTTCATGCTCGTTAAAAAATAAACATAAGATCGAGCAAATGTTTCCGCCCGCGTTTAAGCTCGTTAAAAAATGAACTATTCCGGTAAATGACCACATTGAATGTAATATCATTAGCCATTAAAGCCTTGGTCGTGTTTGCACCATCACCTCCACTTTTCCATTGGCCGATCATTCACCTCCATATGATTGTTTACCCATTTTGAGGAACAGCTGCGAAGAGTGATTTCACTAGCCATCCTTGCGACACTGCCGTGATTGGAAAATTCCAACCCGTACCTGGAATCAGCTGCTAACCTGTTTTATCACTCGTTCCTCAAAAGACGAGTCTTCTTTAAGCTCTTTTCATCTGACTCGTAAAATATGAAAATATTGCCGAGTTTTGGCCTTCCAGCTCGTTAAAGCGACCGGAAGTGCTATCCCTCCTCTAGATTTTAATATTTTTGGACCTGAGGGATTATTGCACAAAACGATCGAGTGCTTGTTTTGTTCGTCTCATTAAAACTATCGAAAACTCATCCCTTCTGTATTGTTTTATACTTTTTCGGACTTAAGGGATTAGATGACGAAAAAGGACTTTCGGAGTTGACTTTACGTACCTTTTCAGACTCTCTAAAAATGAAAAGGACCGAGTTATCTTTGTCGTTAGACTCGTTAAAGACATTAAATAGCGACAAACTTGTCTTTAGACGAGAATGAGTTTCACTATCGCTAGGCTCGTTAAAACATAGCGATGGGCTTGCCCGAAGGGCAAGTTATAGAACAAGCATATGTTATCCTCCTCAAGCTTGACCAAAATAAAGAGGTACTGGTCAGCAATGACTGGGGAAAAATTGGGAGAAACTCAAGAAAACTTTGATGGTAGCAAGTCGCTCTTGAACATGACACTTTTCCTCCGTACCACAGTCGGGTTGGGTTGTTTCATTCACCGATCACATCACCATGGTCTCGCCATACCATCCATATTTGGGGTAATGCTACCGATCCATCGCATAAGTGTCGCCATATGTTCAAGAGAAGTCGTTCAGAGAAGTCAACCGTGTCCCATCCACTGCCATACATTATCCTTCATCCTTTCATGACCGCCACCCTGAATCACATATCATCAGATCATTTTCACCTCCATCAAAATCATTTGCTCCGTTCCGTGTCACTGATGTGGGATTCATTAAGGCCCTCCTTTGACGGATCGCTTCTTGTCGACATCAGCTCATTATCCAAGAAGTTGATCTAGGAACACCCCCTTCAGTACTTTGAAGCTTGCATGCCTCAATGGCAAGTTTCTCACTTCCAGCGACAGGTATACATCAATGACCTTCGACCGAAAGATTTTGCGTGGTGTTCGACGCCAAGTCCTTTATTCACACCACGTGAATTGTACTGCAGTACCTTGAGGGTCATTATCATTATCGGTGATTCCTCTCGATCTTGTTAACGGTTTACCTCATTGACCGGTAATCAAGCGATGTCTTTCCATGTTCGACTTCAAAACAATTCTCACATGGATCGACTTGTACTTAGAGTGAAGATCGAACGAGTTTGAAGACCCCAGATCTAGTTTCATCCATCTGGGCTGCGATATATATTCAGGAAAAATAAAGACATTGACATGTACAGCATTGCAGCAGATAATCATCCTACTAAAAGGATGATGATTTCATCAAAATCATCAGTCTACCATCAGACGATTGTCTGTTCTATGTACAGAAAAATGAATTTATAAAGCTGAGCATGGGAATGCCCGCCTCAGCTAGATCATGAAAGCAATATGAAAAATAATGTATTGTATTGTATCTTATTATAGGTCTCCTCCCAGCATTGAATGAACTTCGGATCCTCCTAATAAAGCATTTCACCCGATAAACGGTCTCATACTTTAGGGGGCAACTGTTATAGACATTTTTGTGCCTTACAGCATTGAGCATGAAATGTCCATAATCCAAGGGATCCAAAGTCCCTAAATATGTTGTTCCTACCCCTAGAGGAACAAGGCTAACAAACCACAGCAATTCACAGAAGTTCTCCACCAGAAACTGCTCAAAAACAAGTCAATTCAAGATCAATTCAAGAGCTCCACTAGCTGTCTGCGCTGAAATGCAAAGTTTGAACTGGCTACCTGCACTGCAACGCAGGTAGAAGCACTACCAGGGTGCGCTGAGTGGGAATTGACAAATGACAAGTTCATTCAACGAGGTGTCAAGACCCTGGAAGCTTCCAGAATCTTCCTCAGTGACACTTGCCTCAATGAATTCGACTCATGATGAGTAAGAGGTTCTCAAACTCCAAGTGGAAGCAAGAACCTCCAAGTGGAAACAAGAATTGACAGAGGGAGAGGACACTAGTCAGATCTCAAGCTGACTCATCCTCTCTCCAAACATCTATATATGGATCTCTCCTCCATGAGATCTAGGGGCTAGAATTTTGTTATTGCAAAGAATTGTTGTTGGTTTGAGATTGGAATCATTGGGTGCTTAATGCTTTGAAGGAAGGTGAAGATAGGAATTTCATTTGCTAGGAAGGAGATGCTGGATTGGAGCCCTCTGGGTTGTATCTCTTCCTGAACCTTGTTATTCATCAATAAAGCTATCTTGGTTTCTCCTATATACTGATGTATCTTTGATGTATGATTGCATTAGTATGTTTAGTTTATTTCTAATCCTGAACTAGTTATGAATATGAATCTATGTCTTTGTGTAGTGTTCTCTTCTTGTGATCTTGCAGAAACCTGTTGAAGCTGGGCAAGCGAGAAGGCGAGTAGCTGGGAACTCTCAAAGAGAAGAGAAACCAGATCGAGGGACAAACGGAAGACACCGGTTAGTCCATCCATCTCTCTTCATTCTTAATTCATAAAGGAAGAATACTAGAATAGCTGTTTCTATTTGTTGCTAAGGCACTGTCACACCTTAGGTGGATAGGATCGTCCTGCATAGGCATTTTTCCCCACAACAGGAATGAGTCTTCATCGCATAAGTCATGGCGGGAATACAGAGAACTCCCTAGCCTAGGGACAATAAATCAGCATGAGTGCCAAGTGACAACAAGGTACTAACTAGGGAACCCATGATAAGGTAGGCTCTACCACACAAGTTATGATACTTCTAAGCAATGAGAAAGGTTCCACACCATAACTTGGTGGGGTCGATCCTAAGGCCAAATGGGAAAGGAAACTGATAAGTGCACAATGCAGGTGGAAAAACCTAACCTATATGCTAGTTTCGAGAACCAATACCTGTCAGAATGAACCAACCATAAAAATTTCCAAAGGAGAAATATTCCAAGTTTTGTACACATAAAGAGAAACACTAGACAAGAAGTTAATACATCCCACATATAAAATTCATATAAAATCTTGTGTTTATAGAATACTAAACTTGAAAATGTGTACCTCATATATACAATATGGTATAGGGAACCACGCAACTTTGCGGCTTGTGCATAATGGTTCTTCTGAACAAACCCCTTGCAGGGCTCAAGCCAAGGACTCCTTTGGTAGTCAAAACTCATGGCTTCAAAGAGTTCCTCTTGTGAAGGCAAATCAAGTTCTAGAAAACCATGAGAACTACAAGGATCAAAAGAGGGAATTAAAGGGTCCCATGTCCCTATAGGAAGAATCTCTCAGTCAACTGTCGGGACCAAGTCCCAAGAAGGAGAATAATAAGTCAAAGGATCCTTCTCAGAAGCATTTGAACATTTAGGATTCAATTCCACATAATTCACTCATGGTGGTGTAGAGTCTACTTGAACACTTGGAACAAACCAAGGGGTATTTTGCAGTAAAGTGGAATTAGGGTGGTAATTATCAGATGCAAGCTGATCAATAGTGACAATATTCCCATTATGAGGAAAGCACATTACTTGAAAGAGTGAAGACACCACAACATTCATAGCATAGACATAATCATGCCCCAATAGCATATTAAAGTCTAAAGAGCTATCAACCACCGTCATATCGATTAAGACAGTCTTGCCACCTAAAGTGATAGGCAATTGAGGAAGAACACCCATAGATTCTCCGGGTCTTCTATCATAGGCTAAAAACTGACTCTAAGCTGTCAACAACTTTGGGAAACCCAAAGCTTTCCAAGTAAAAGAGGATATAATACTTGCAGAGGATCCTTCATCCACCATACATCGATAGACATTTGTGGAATTAACTCTGACCTTTATTTGGAAAGGTGCAGCGGAAGGAATACGAGGCTCGACAAGACTATCCCAATCAAAGGAAATAATCCTAGAACTTGGAGGGGGAACATTCAAAGAAATTGGAATGCCCCCTATACCAGAAGACTCTGTACTAGAGATCAAACAGACTCTTTTGTTAGGCACTTCAAGCCCCAACATAGGAGTGTAATCGGCCAGCGATTGCACTGGCTCTACCACATTATAAACCAATGGTTGATGGGATTGATGAGAAACCATATCAGATCCAGGAGTAGAAGAACTTTCAGACTCGGACCATATCCTTTGAACCTCTGGAATACCAGGGCATAAATGAGTAAGATGGTATCCCTTGCATATCTTACAAGGGAACTTAGGTTTAAAACTTCTACGTCCTGGTTTCTTATCAACCTCCAATCCATCAACATGACTAGCAGTGGTTTGCTGAGAGTCTTGAACATGACTTGCAGAGGATCTTGACTCTTTGTTAGTATGACTCGCAGTGACTAGGCTCATGGCCCCAGCATGACTTGCAGCAGCTGAAAGCTCATCTCCAACATGACTAGCAGAGGTTGATGATGAAGTGGTAGTAGGACTTGTAGTGACTAGACTCGTGCCCCCAGCATGACTTGTAGCGGTTGAAGGCTCATCTCCAACATGACTGGCAGAGGTTGAAGATGAATTTCTATAATTATTCTTCTTCCTCATCTTCATCTTTCTCCTCTTTTTAGATTTCTTATTACAAGAAGGAGGAGAAAAAGGAATCCCATATGTCTCTTTGAAAGAAGATGAACAATTAGCACCCATGTGATGCCCCTGAAATAAATCATTCAACTGAGAAGCTTCAAGAACATCAGGAATATTCGGAGTGGACCACAGCCAAACAGGTAGTCCAAAATTCAATCCAGGAATATTCAAGGTGGCCATCAAGGGAGTACCAACATTTCCAAAGAAAGGAAAGGCACAAGGATCCCCTTTTGGGAGGCAACCTTGGATGGTTTCCACAAGAATATTAGCCATATCTAACTGATTCACAGACCCTTCCCTTACGGGAATGTAGAAATAACTTTTCAAGGTATATAGATAGGTAATCAAAACCTTTGCCCTTGAGGAGGAAACTCCACAACTTCTGAGAGCACGACCAAAATCCTTTCAAGATCAGCAGAGTGGTAAGCCAGTCACTCAGAACACAAAGTCCAAATGTGACTAGACAAAAATACCTAAAGCCAACTATATACAAGGAGCAAAGAGCACTCAACTATAAAGTCCCTAAAAGATGTCAACAAGTCAAACAACTTCCAAGTATTTTTGCTTCGGGTGATTAGGACTGGACACCAAAATACAAGAAAGTGAAGTAAGGGGCCTTCCGAAGATAGTCTGGGATAATGACGGCCCAGTCCTACCACTGAAGGTAACAGAGGAAGTTACGCTGACCTTCTAACAACAACCTGCGCCAGTGCAAACCAACAAGCTTCGCAAGGGTGCCCTCTAGTAGTACCGTTGAGAGTGATACAACGTCGACCTTAGGTGCCATGCGATTCCCCTCCACAGCCACATATGTAGATCCCTAGGAGTAGCAACTAAGGTTACCAACTCGTATCAGAAGGCAGGCAGAACAGTCTTGAGGTTAGATCCAACAAGTAGGAGAGGGGGTATCTCTCTTCCTTATCTTCAAAAACCCTCGTGCTTAACTCCCAGATCCGGAGCTTTCCTGGTCTTCCTAACGCTATTGGATTTTCAATCACTATTCAGACTCCTATGTTTGACAGTTTAAATGGCCTTGGACTGTTTTCTCTCCACTCACCTAATCCAAGGCCCTAAAATATCCTAAAACTTGTTGGTGTGTCTAACTTGACAATTATGAAAAGTTCTAGTATATTTTAATTAGTGCTTGTTTTTAAATGGGCTATTCTTAAGTCAAGGGATAAGCAAAAATGAAACTTGGGGTGTTTTGACACAAAAGAAATTAATAAAAACCAAACTATATGCAAATGCACTTGTTTTGTTCTTCAATGAAAGAAAGTTCTACTAGGTTCAGAGGAACTTCAAGGAAAGCAACAAATTTTTCTTTTCTTTTCTTTTACTCAAGCTTCGCACTCACAAAAGTTAACAAAACTATGTATGTCCTAAAAGGATGTGCACTCACAAAAGTTAACAAAACTATGTATGTCCTAAAAGGATGTGCAAATTTATCCTAATGCAATGAGTACATTCTGATGCAAGACTTAAGACTACTCTAAATCAAGAAATCAATGTAACTTGTTTATCAATATGATTTGCCACTTAAAATGTTTAGATGGAATATGAGTTGCTAATGCTCATTTTCATCTCTACACTAAAAGAAAGTTTCAAGACAAACAAAAATGCACTTTCATTCACTAAAAGAAACTAAATCATAACAAAGTTCAAGAAAGCAAAACCAAGTTTTTCAAGAAGTTTTCTTCAAAAGCAAAAACTAAAATATCTTTTCAAAAGTGCTCTCAACAAGACTGAAACTTTATGATTTAAAAATTGGCAACAAAACACTTTGCAAGTTGACAACACAAAATGGATGAAAACTCAACAAAAAAATGTGTTTCGAGATGCTCTTAACAATCAAAAGCAGCAATAAGAGCTTGGAAACAAAGACCAAAATATCAAAAAGACAATTTTCAAGAAAGTGTCAATCAACAAATTTTGGAAAGCAACAAAGTAGATGGTCACAAGAATGTAGTTTTGACAAGCAAACACAAAAGGTCACCAAAACAAGATTTGACACAAAGATTGAGATCAATCTTTCTGCCCTGAAGGATCAGAGCAACCAAGATTCCTAGCAAGAAATCTTGCGTGCTTAAACAAAAATGATGACGCTTGCAAAAGAACAAAAACAAGACCAACACTTCTCACAATCAGAGAAAATTTGAAATCAGATACTTGTTGTAAAACTAAAGAGTGACACAGGAAAGTAATTGTTCAGGACTGAATCAAACCAACAGTCAAACCTTCAGAAACAAAAAGATTTGAAAAATCTTGAAAATTACAAGCTATACGCAACTGTGTTAGTTCACAACTGCGTGTATACGCTACTCAGCCTAAGGAAACATGCCTATACGCAGGTTTACTTAAGGAAACATGCGTATATACGCTTCTATAAACTGGAAAAACAACGTATATAAAATATTTCAAGAAAAAACAAAAAACACTCTGAAGAAACTAATAAAACTTACAATTCAAGTTCCTATAGGAACATACTACATAGTAATAGCAAGCAAACAGAGAGTTGAGCACTGATTGGCTTGAGTAAACCCAAACTAGGAACAACAATACTGTTGTCCCCAGTGAAGTCGCCAATTTTGTTAAGGGATAAATTCCCCTAGGGTCTTGGGTTGATACCCTAGTAGATCAGAGGTTATTTACAGAGAGAAACACACATTCCATACAGCCATGATGCTAATATAAACAAACTATATGAAAAAGGGGTGCACCTAAGGGTCCTTCACTTGAGAAGATCCAGTTAGGGTCCAAACCCTCTTCGAGTTCCTTTTAGTCCTTCAACCTGCAAAACAAACAATTCTAGAAAGTACAGCAGTATATTGACCAAGCATCATAAAGAAATCATCTTCATAACATAAGGAAAGGTAGTTACTTATACGATTAAAAACAACCATTCACATATGAATTATAACATTGACATCATGAACATGAAGAAGATTTATATCAGGAACAAGACAAGTGTTTCTTTTATTATAAATAACTAAAGTACATAAAGGAATGATTTCACCTGATTTGTCCTTTCGTAGGCTCCAAGCGGAACCATCCTCCGGATTCGTCTAGTCTCAAGCCTTCAACAAACTCCTTCCATGACTTACTCCATGATTTCTCAAGTAGAAAGAAATCATCACACAAGCAAACAAGGGTTTCTTGTAAATGGGGGAAGTGCTGGAAGCACAAGGATCTTCAGAGCTAGTCAAGGAAAATCTCAGCAGAGTGATCTTTCTCTCTATTCTCTCCTCCCTTAGGCCTTCCTATTGAAGCCTTTTTATACTTCTCCCAAAGTAGTTTTTTAGTTGGGAATTCGTTGGGAACAGTTGTGCCATGGGCACTAATAGGTAATCAGCAGGTAAAACCCATGATCTCTTCCTGAAATTAAGGAGTTTTAATTTTTTAAGTGTTTTAAGACATATACGCGGGTTCGGTATACACAGACCCGTGTACACACACGTTTAGCTAAGGGAAATTCGCGTATAGGGAGTAAAACACTGTTTTTTGAATATTTGGACCAGGTCTACAAGGAGGGGTTGCCCTAGGCCATGAGTGCAGCATCACAAACATCAAGAGTGAGGTTTGGAGCAATAACATGGATGCCTTGCATTACTACCCCTACAATTAGGCCAATGCCACTACTTATACTATTTCCTCGTCCCTAACTACAATTACCTTCTATGTTAGTTGAATTAGTGCACTGAGTGCTTACCTCCTGGTCTGTAGATGCGTGTGGGGTGGTGGATTTGACACTGAGCATAGTATGATTTTTCTTTTCTCATTTTGAATCATATGTACTACATGGACTCAATTATTTCATTTCTCGTACTTCTATTTGTGGCATTTCAAATTGTATCCCTTCATAACTCTGGTCACTAACACTACTCTTGTTCGATGATGGCCCCTCCTAGAGCCTCCCTCTAGGCTGCTTCTTTGTGTAGGAACTGAACGTGACTAACCTCCTTTTATGTCACCACGTCGATACCTCCTCCCACTCCTCAAAGTGCCATCCCCATAACTTTTGTACTCCATCCTTTCCTTTTTCCTTTTTATACAAAATTTTAGGCCGACTCTCAGCCTCGAGTGCAATCTTTTGTCATCTTTCCCTTTACTACCATTAAGGTCACTTCTTATGTCTCACCCACTCCTCCATTTACATGGGTGGCTTAGTTTCTCATGGCATCATATTCCAAAAAAAAAAAATGTGGTCATTCAAAATGATCTTTATCAATAACAGGATTGACCTTATAAATATTCCCCTTGCTCCCTTCCAAAATTTCCACTCCGCAGTAGTATAGAACATCATCACTTTTACTATAAACTCCATAATATATCCCTCGAGAACACTTTAAACGGAAACATGACAAAATGGGAATTTATGTTTCTTATGTTTGAAGTTGATGTAATTCCTTCAATGTTCACCTCCTTAGCCTATCATGCATATACATTGGGTTGTTGTCCTTCAGTTGTTGAACCCGCTCTGTCAACATGTTAGGAAATACTCAAAGGAAATTTTTATGGAATTTAGTAAACACATAATTCTGTGGCCATTTCTCTGAGTTTTAGTTCTTGTATCTAATTTATTTTGCAACAAACGCATGCAACTTCCCTCTGAACCACCTCATAATTTTCTCCCTCTTTGGGTTCCATGGTTTCCACATTCCTAGAAGAAAATCATGCCACACAACCATTTGAGTCTTGACAATGGAACCATTTGTTGACACACAGGATTCTAACATACCTGGGATTTGTGACACAATCACCAACAAATACCTGCTTAACATCAACCATTTCGACAACACCCACGAAGTGAGTGAAGTATCACCTAACACACTAATGGGTGATTGTCGAAACTAGGTTTCGAGAGTCTAGATGGACTATATTATGGCTTATGATGCACTACTCCTAACTGACACATGCTAGAATCTCTAACTATTACTCTGCATTGCACAAGGTGCTAACCCCATCTATCCATCAACCAATGCATGTGCTCAACAACTATGCATGGTATATGAACCCATATACAAACTAAGTGTATTGAAGGAAGAATCAATACCAAACTCTGACAACTCTACTATTGACACATAACATTAATTAACACTCTGGCCCCCTATTAGTCATTTTTCCCTTCATGCTCATTAAAAAATATTCAACACATACAATATTATGGGTCCATACCAAAGAAAATTTTAGGGGATAATATTCACAAGTGGGTAAATTTCCATGATTTTTCAAAAAACAATATTCACCAATTTCCATTTTTTTTTTTAATGATTCACACAAATTTTATAGTGTAAAATTATTTTACCTTAAAAATCTGACAAAACATTATATAGACTATATATAAAACTAGTAGAAATTGAAATAGTTTTTACAAATATATTAAAAATCATTTTATGGTTTTCATATTAAGGACTTGTGAGAATCGCCAAGGTTGCTAAACTTTAAGATAAATTTCAATCCTTAAAATTTTCCCTCGTCCATACCAGACTAAGGCATCACCATAAACAACGATTCCATACCATCTTATTAACATAAACAACAAGTTTATTATAAAGAGTTATAAACCATGAGCCTAATACAAGTGATACCATAAGCTAACACAACAACATTCATGCAAATACACAAAAAGATGTTAAAGTAACTTCTCCAATCACATATTTATATTCACAATAGTAGAAGAGGCATGGTATCCAAGATTACATATGTTAAGTCAACATGATCGTCTGTGTTCCATACAAGTGCTACATAGAAATAGTACCATGACTATAAACATCAATATCGAAATCATATAACCAAAGATCAAAATCATTACAGCAAGGTTGCGTGGTAGTGAAAGACTTTACCACATACCCACAAGTTACATCTAAAAGACGCATATATATAATATACATAATCTATGACTCAGCTTCTTCTATACTCGGGCATCCAACAACCAATTAACATTCCACAATCATCCCTGCGTTGTATTCCCCACCCCCACTTTGTATTCAACGAGCCATCATATAGGTTCTTGGAACCGTCTCAAATATTCCCAGCTTCTTGCCTAACTAATCTAGTTGTTCTCAACCAATGTTAAGATATTTCCTTTGTTCCCCTTATTTGTCCCATGAGTGATAATGGTTGTCCAAAATATCTCTTCCACTATTCATATTTGCTCCACCCCATCTCTTTCTTCTTCAAATTATCTCCAGCTATCTTCTTCCCATGATCTCCCTTGTCATCTCCATCCTCTAAAAAGTCATAACTGTCAATATTCCTTTGCAGTCATATTCTTTCGTCCAATGCCATTGTCATCCTTCTACATGACGTCCATCTTCACCATGCCCTTCCAACTGCACCATTCCTATGTTTCACTCCACTTACCATGCTAGCCCTATGTTGTGCAATGTCTATTGCACCAACCTTGTGCTATGACTTGTCTTTTTCCTTTCCGTGCTCCCCATCCTTGCTACATGTTCCTACAATGCCAAAAAATTTCAAAATTAAAATTATGGGCTACAATAGTTAGCTAGATATGATTTGAAGTATTCTCTATATACATAATCAAATTTGTGAACCTTTTCAATGGGAAAATCCTACCCACTATTTACATAATCGATGTTGCTGATGAGTATCTTCTTGCTTCAAAATAGAGGAAATAACAAAGAGACTTAAATGCCCACTCATTTTCCAAATTGAAACCCCTTCCTCTTTCTCATGTTTATTTATGTATTATCACTTTTCTCTTTCATAGTGAAAACTACCATGTTGATATTGTGAAAAATTGATAGAAACCGAACAAACATATGAATTTTATAGGGATTTTCATTGGTTAGTGCTCTCATACTGATAGAAACATAGGAGTTTCTAGTGTGGTTATCTTGTATTATTTCATTTTAAGCTATGTTCTATTAAAAGACAATAATTGAATCTATGGAGGATTACATATGTGTGTGAGAATGGGGGTGTAAAGGAAACATTACTCTACAAACATAAAACTAATTTAACTAGGAACACAAATTTTAATAAATTTTAAATAAGAAACATTTATATTTCCTTTTAAACAAGAAACACTAATTTACAAGAAGTTTACTAGAAACTATTAATGACTAATATGAAAAACATCCTTTTTTATATTATTCAAAACTTTTGATTAAGAAGACAGTTTCAATTTCATAAAACTTATGTTCATTCAATTAACACGATGGAATATATTAAAATAAAATATGCCAACAGGTTTTCTTCTTGAAATCAAAGTTTGAATAGAATAAAAAATTTCAAACAAGCGAAATCTTGGATCATTGACCAAAGTGTTCAATTTATCAATTTTAATGTTTTGTAATGAGAATATGGGCATATGCTATCACCATCAACAACAAACAAATGGAGTCTTTGATCATTGACCAAACTATTCATTTTTGCATCCAACAACATTTTTTGTTTCTTTTATTGTGTACGATATGCCCATATTCTCAGCACAAAACATTATAATCAAATTTATCGAGTCCTATGTTTATTGTTTAGCTTTGCCTAGTTCAAGCTACTCTGTGTTCTCATTTCCTTGGTAGGAATTTCTATGACCTTGACCTCTTTACCTCCTTTGTGATACCTAAATGGTTGGTGTACAGAAAAATCTTATCTACTAACAAATGGAGGGGCTCTTGATCGACACTCCTCATGCAACCTCTATATGCATGAGGATCAGACCTCGATATAGTGTTATAGCCCCTGTCGCAATGAATGCATGGAATCACATGGCCTTCGCATAATGGAAGGGATTTTTCATAACTATTGTAGGTTAACTTAACTGGTGCAGTTGTGACCTATCGTGTAAACCATCCTCATGAGTGAAAGGGGAACTTTATTTTCCAAGACACCCGGAGAAATTAGTGTTGGAAATAATACTGAGAGGGGGGGGTGAATCAGTATTATTAAGCAATTTACCAAATCTTCCTTATTTGATCTTTTGAATTATTCTTGCATATCAGTACCATAAAATAATGAGCTTGAATAAAGAAAATAGACAGTCACACCAAAGAACACAAGATGTAAGGTGGAAACCCAATGCGGGAGAAAACCACCTGCTGCAATATGTCTCTATCTTCTTTCAAGAAAATCTTTTACAATGATTTTGTACTGGTGCAGTCCTTTACCAGCACGCAGGCTGCAACCTGCAGAGAGCTACAACTCTCTCTCGTTTTCCAGTTTCTCCTGGAAGGGAGCTACAACCCCCTACTTCTTTTCATGAAGAATCAAATGATCAACAAGTATATAACAGATACAGTCCACTACAGATATCAGATCAGTAATTACAGAAATAACCCAGAACACCTTATGAACAGAAATATACAGTCAACAGATAATCTTAAGACAGGGACGCATATTTTCTTTCTGTGGCCTGCGACTGGACGCAGTCTACCCTCCGCTGTTCTGCGTGCAGACGCACTGTTCCTCTATGCTTTTCTGCGACCGGCGCACCCCGAAACACTATCGCGCCGCGTCTTTTGCTTCAGAGACGCACCCAATAACACAGTCGCGCCGCGTCCTTTGCCTCAGAGACGCACCTGAGCCTTTACTGTACTGCGTCCCAGCGCACTTGCCCTTCACTGAACCTGCGTCCCTTCAGATATAAAAGATATGAGGACTTCAGAACCAACCCAAACAATCAGATCCACAGATCTGATCATGCGCCATAGAGATCACAGTCCATTAGAAGATTCGCCCTCATAGATCTGGACTAGATCTCACCAAAAGATATTCAACCAAGATGATGCTTAATCCAAATGAACTCCTTTGCTTTATATAGGCAAGCTTCTCCCCAAAACATGGAACAATACCACGAGCCGACACCATAGAAACACAAAACCGTCGGCTAGATACCACGCAAGAAACCCCCACGTGCTTTTCTCTGCCTTGAAATGTGTGCACTGGGCGGACGCATCTCCTGAACGGCTGACCGGCGTCCCTGGACGCGGGTTCTGTATGGTATACCTGCGGGGACACACTTTCTGAACATATTTCCTGCGTCCTTCTTGATTTATCACCTGAATGGGTTTGCCATCAAGGACAACACCTGAATCATAATGCCAACAATCTCCCCCTTTGGACTTGATGGCAACCACATAATCTTCAGCTTCATTCTCCCCCTTTGACATCAAGAGCAAAGGGTATGCTCCCCCTATGCTCATGCATCTCCAGATCTGTAACCAGAAATCCATCATGAAGGAGATAGAGACATATTGCAGCTATTTCCAAGATCTCCTTCTCCATAATGCCAACAATGCATTATGTGCTCCCCCTGAGCCTATACCACCAATAGGAAGATGATCAACAGTAAGATGATGCATCAACAACCCCCAGCTTTTGCCTGAGGTATTCAAAAGTGTCCCTGGGCAATGGTTTGGTGAAAATATCAGCAACTTGTTCCTTAGAAGGAACATACTCCAACTTGACCTTCTGTTCAAGTACTTGTTCCCGGAGAAAATGGTACTTGATTGGTATGTGCTTGGTTTTTGAATGCATAACCGGATTCTTTGAGATGCTGATTGCACTTGTGTTGTCACATAAGATAGAGATTGGAGGTGTACAAGTGATTTGATAATCCTGCAAAGTCTGCATCATCCAAAGGAGTTGGGTGCAACAAGATGCAGCAGCAACATATTCTGCTTCAGCTGTAGACAAGGCAATTGAACTCTGTTTCTTGCTGAACCAAGAGACCAGTCTGGGACCCATAAAGAACGCACCACCACTTGTGCTTTTCCTGTCATCCACGCTTCCGGCCCAATCTGCATCTGTATAGGCATGAAGAGTAAGATCTGTATCTCTAGGATACCATAAGCCATAATTTTGAGTCCCTTGAAGATATTTGAAAATTCTCTTTACTGCTTGAAGATGAGTCTCCTTCGGATTTGCCTGAAATCTTCCAACTATTCCAACTGCATGCATGATGTCTGGTCGGGTACCTGTTAAATATAGTAAACTTCCAATCATAGATCTGTAGGTTGGTTGATGTGCTGCTGCAGATTCATCATTTGCACTGAGACTGCATCCCGTGACCATGGGTGTACATACTGGTTTTGCATCTTCCATGCCATATTTCTTCAAAATCTGCTTGAGATACTTGGTTTGAGATAAAAGGATTCCTCCTTCCTTTTGTTGGATTTGCAAACCAAGAAAGTATGTCAGTTCTCCTAGCAAGGACATTTCAAATTCTTTCTGCATGACTGAGGCAAAGCTTTGACTCATAGCTTCTTCATTGCTGCCAAAAATAATGTCATCTACATACACAACAAGTATTAGCAATTTGTCATTTTCAATTTTTATATATAGATTGCTATCTGCTGAACCTTTTGAAAAACCTTGTTGATGAAGATATTTGTCCAACCGGTAGTACCAAGCCCTTGGGGCTTGTTTGAGACCATAGAGAGCCTTTTTCAATCGGCATACAAGATTTGGATCATTTCCAAGAATGAAACCATCTGGCTGTTCAATGTACACTTCTTCTTCCAAGTCTCCATTCAGAAAGGCTGATTTTACGTCCATTTGAAATACTTTGAAATTCTGAGAACTTGAGAGAGCAAGGAACATTCGGATGGCCTCAAGTCTTGCAACAGGAGCAAAAGTTTCTTCAAAGTCTATTCCTTCTTGCTGTGCATATCCTTTACAAACAAGTCTGGCTTTGTTTCTAATTACTTCTCCATTTTCATTCAATTTATTTTTGAAGACCCATTTTGTTCCGATAACATTCTTATCCTTTGGTCTAGGAACCAGCTCCCAAGTGTTGTTCTTTTCGATTTGCTCAAGTTCTTCATCCATTGCTTTCACCCAACATTCATCTTTGCATGCCTCTTTCACATTTTGTGGTTCAGTAGAGGAGAGTAATGCCAAATAACTTGAAGCTTCTGCAACTGTTCTTCTAGTTTGTATACCTGCTTCTTTCTGTCCCATGATCTGAGATTCTGGATGGTTCTTTTGAACATATCTGGATGGAGTCTTTTCTTCTATTCTTGTTCGTTCTTCTGCTTCTTCGTGAGGTTCTTCTTGAGATTCTTCTTGCGGTTCTTCTTCTTCATCATTCTGTCTTTGAGGGTGGCTTTCATCTTCTTCGATGTCTTCACGATGTATTTGCCTAGGAATGTATCCCTTCTCATCAACCACTACATCAATGCTGTCAACAATTTTGCCAAGTCTTTTATTGTAGCATTTGTATGCTTTGCTATGTGGAGAGTAGCCAAGAAGAATACCTTCATCTGCTCTAGGATCAAGTTTACCAAGCTGCTCCTCAGTATTCTTGATATAGCATTTGCTCCCAAAGATTTTGAAGTGCTTTACCGAAGGAGTTTTACCACTCCAGAGCTCATGAGGAGTTTGAGTGCTGTTCACTCGGACATTTGTCTTTTTGAGAATAATAACTGCCGCATGTGCAGCTTCACCCCAGAAGGTTGCAGGGGTTCCTGATTCATCAAGCATAGCACGAGCCATTTGCTGGATTGTTCTGTTCATTCTTTCAACTACTCCATTTTGCTGAGGAGTTCTAGCTGTAGAAAATTCTCTCCTTATCCCATGTTCATCACAGAAATCGAAAAATTCATTTGAAGTAAATTCCCCACCTCTGTCAGATCTCAGGCACTTAATTTTGTGACCTGATTCATTTTCAACCAAGGCTTTGAAGGATTTGAATTTTTCGAATGCTTCATCTTTGTGCTTCATAAGTCCTAACCAAACAAACCTGGAGAAATCGTCAATAAATAATATCAAGTATTCCTCTCCTCTAGGTGTTCTTTTTCTGAATGGTCCACATACATCTGTATGTACTAGCTCAAGAGGCATGCTGGCTGATCCTTCTTTCTCTGGAAAGTTAGTTCTGGTTTGTTTTCCAAACTGACATGATCTGCATATGGTGTTGTCAGGAATTTTGATATCTGGAAGATCGCGAACTGCCTGATATTTGCAAGCTTTCCTTATTTGTGAGAAGCTTAGATGTCCCAACCTTCGATGCCATAGCCAGTGCTCTTCATCCTTGCTTAGATAGCATTGTTGTTGTCCTTCATCAAATATGTATAGATTATTTGGAGTTCTTTTTCCTTTGAGAACTGTTTTACCTGTATTAAGATCACGAACAAGGCATCCATTTGATCTGAATATAACCTCGGTTCTTTGATCACACATCTGGCTGACACTTAGTAGATTATGCTTCAATCCATCAACAAACAAAACATTTCCAGCCTTAACATCTTCTTTTAAAGGAGCAATACCTTTTCCTTTTATAGTTGCAGGAGTATCATTTCCAAAAGAGACTTTCTTTCCCTTTTCTAAATTAGAATAAGACTCAAGTTTTTCTTTATCACCTGTCATATGCTTCGAACATCCACTGTCAATGTACCATAGATTTTCTTGTCCTTCTGCATAAAATGCTATCCCACATCTTTCTGTTTGAGGTTCCTTTATTCTCCATGTTTTGGTGCCTGAGGCTTGTTCCTTTTTCTGCTCTTGTACCTTTCTTTCCGGAAACCTGCTTCTGCATTCAAAGTCTTTATGTCCAAAATTATTGCAAATAGAACATTCAACTTCATTTTCAAGAGCTGAAAAGTTGTTATAGGTCCTTTTTGTAATCCCTGTCATACTTCTTTGTTTTTGAGCTTCCCTAGTCATGATTGTTTTATACGCAACACATTGAGCTGCTTTGTGACCAAAGTTATGGCAAGAAAAGCATTGTCCATTGAAGAAGCTTCTGCGATTATTGGATCTACCAGCCAACTGATTGTAATTTCTATTTTCATCTATTCTTGAACCAAATTGAGAAGATTTTACCTATGGCTGGTTGTGGCTTTTGTTCACCCTTAAGCTGGATTGCCCCTGATAGTTTCTGTTTGACATTTGTCCCTGCTTTACCTGATGATCTTCCTTGTGCTCTTGCTCATTTCTTCTTGCTGCATCAAGATAACTTTTTGAAGTGGATGCTTGAGAAGTTTCTCCATTATAGCCCAAACCTGTCTTATTTAGTGGAGACCGCTGCACACTGATAATCTCATCCAAAGTTTCAGATCCTTTGACAAACTTGAGATTAATAGTTTTTGTTTTCTCAATTTCTTTTCTAAGACCAACAATTTCACCTTCTAATTTTTCAAGATGTTTTTCCTTTTCATCAATTTGGAATTGTAGAGTATCAATAATCATGTTCTTTTCTTCTATGCATCTCTTGAGTCTAGTAATTTCATCATAAAGGTTATCCACATCTACAGCATCCTCATAATCATCATCTTCAAATGCCATTAACAACCTATATTTATTACCTTGTTCATCTTCATCACTGTTTGATAAGCCATCACTATCTTCATGGGTGTAGTAGCTTTTCTTATTTGCGCTTTGTTTCTTGTTCCATCTAACTAGTTCCTTTCCTTTATCCTTATAAGAGCATTTTGCAGCATAATGACCTACTCTTCCACAAGCAAAGCATTTGAAAGGTAGCTTACCTCTGAACCTTCCAGAACCTCTTTGAAGATTTCTGACAAAATTTGATTCTTCTTCCTCTTCTTCTGGATCATGGCTTGCTTCATAGTAATCTTCTTTGCCTGATGCTTTAAAAGCAGCCTCCCTTCTGTCTGATGGTCCTCCCTTTCTCATTTCATAAGCAGTTAGAATTCCATGTAGCTGAGACATAGTAAGAACACGAAGATTTTCTTTTTCTTCTATTGCAGATACTTTGGATTCAAACTTGGGGATAATGATCTTAGAATCTTTTGAACTACTATGGACTCCTTTACTTCTTCACCCAAATTTTTCATACAATTAACAATCTCATCTACCCGAAGAAAATAATTAGCCACACTTTCATCATTATACATCTTGAGAGTCTCATATTGAATCCTGAGAGTTTGAAGTTTAGCTTGTTTTACCTGTTCATCTCCTTCATAGCTTGTGATCATTTTGTCCCATATTTCTTTTGCTGATTTGAAGTGCATTACCTTCATGAATTCTGTTTGGGATATACTTCCTAATAGAGTACTGACTGCTTTTGCATTTGTTTCATACTTCTTTTTCTCAGCTGGATCTGTAGGAGTAGCTGAAGGAAAAGCATAGCCTGTTTCTACAATGTCCCAAACTTCAGTACCAAGAGATTGAAGATATGCAGTAACTCTTACCTTCCAATAATTGAAGTTTGTCCCATCAAAAACTGGTGGCCTGATTGATGCTTCTCTCTCGTAGTTGCTCATGATGAACGATCTACCTTCAAGCGATCAAGCTTTTCTGAAGGACCTGCTCTGATACCAATTGTTGGAAATAATACTGAGAGGGGGGGTGAATCAGTATTATTAAGCAATTTACCAAATCTTCCTTATTTGATCTTTTGAATTATTCTTGCATATCAGTACCATAAAATAATGAGCTTGAATAAAGAAAATAGACAGTCACACCAAAGAACACAAGATGTAAGGTGGAAACCCAATGCGGGAGAAAACCACCTGCTGCAATATGTCTCTATCTTCTTTCAAGAAAATCTTTTACAATGATTTTGTACTGGTGCAGTCCTTTACCAGCACGCAGGCTGCAACCTGCAGAGAGCTACAACTCTCTCTCGTTTTCCAGTTTCTCCTGGAAGGGAGCTACAACCCCCTACTTCTTTTCATGAAGAATCAAATGATCAACAAGTATATAACAGATACAGTCCACTACAGATATCAGATCAGTAATTACAGAAATAACCCAGAACACCTTATGAACAGAAATATACAGTCAACAGATAATCTTAAGACAGGGACGCATATTTTCTTTCTGTGGCCTGCGACTGGACGCAGTCTACCCTCCGTTGTTCTGCGTGCAGACGCACTGTTCCTCTATGCTTTTCTGCGACCGGCGCACCCCGAAACACTATCGCGCCGCGTCTTTTGCTTCAGAGACGCACCCAATAACACAGTCGCGCCGCGTCCTTTGCCTCAGAGACGCACCTGAGCCTTTACTGTACTGCGTCCCGGCGCACTTGCCCTTCACTGAACCTGCGTCCCTTCAGATATAAAAGATATGAGGACTTCAGAACCAACCCAAACACTCAGATCCACAGATCTGATCATGCGCCATAGAGATCACAGTCCATTAGAAGATTCGCCCTCATAGATCTGGACTAGATCTCACCAAAAGATATTCAACCAAGATGATGCTTAATCCAAATGAACTCCTTTGCTTTATATAGGCAAGCTTCTCCCCAAAACATGGAACAATACCACGAGCCGACACCATAGAAACACAAAACCGTCGGCTAGATACCACGCAAGAAACCCCCACGTGCTTTTCTCTGCCTTGAAATGTGTGCACTGGGCGGACGCATCTCCTGAACGGCTGGCCGGCGTCCCTGGACGCGGGTTCTGTATGGTATACCTGCGGGGACGCACTTTCTGAACATATTTCCTGCGTCCTTCTTGATTTATCACCTGAATGGGTTTGCCATCAAGGACAACACCTGAATCATAATGCCAACAATTAGATATCACTAGACTGGTAAAAATATAGGCCCTTTGTCATTGCATGATCTTCATTGTCACCACTGGTTTAAATTATCTTTGTATTAATAGTGTTCCTTTATTCATTCCTTGCACAATAGTTGTGTTACTTTTCTTATCACAATTGCGGATTTTTCTACTTTGCCGAACTCTCATAGACTCTAAAATTTCCTCTATGGGTTCAATTGGTAGGTTTTCTCCCTTGGCTAGTCTTTTATAACTTTTTGTTGACGGTGCTGGACCCGCCAACATTTCAAGGTGATCGAGGGATCTTTTTCTTATAGATTTATGGAAAGAATCACATGTGAAAATTGCAACTTAACACAAAAATCTAATGTGCACACAAGAAAAGAAGAAGGAACACATAAAGGCACAACAAGAAGACAACAAGACATGTGTTAGGGTCCCACCCTAACCCCCTTATTTCTGTAATGGGATCGAGTCATAGTCAAGAGTCAATAAAGCCCATATTAATAATTGTAAGTGGTTAACCCGCAATTAATGACGGGACCACAGTTAGTTGCAAATGGGCCGTAGTATTAGATAGATGGTATTGATAAAACCCGTGGTATTGATCTTTGGTATTGCATGTATGAGTCATATATAAAGGATAGAGACTCCCTGCGAGGAGCATCGTGTCTTATTTGTGTATCGAGCTCTGCTCTATTGGAGGTTGCCCCCTCGAAGAGGCCAATGAACATTGCTTTCTCAATAATAAAATATTTGCTATTGTCTCTCACTGTTCTATGTTCTGGGTCTCTTTCTTTGCATATTCTGTATTTGGGTATCTTTTGCAGGTTAAGAGCATAACAAGTGGTATCAGAGCGCTTTCCAGGGCCGGTGGGATCTCCATTTCGTAGCAAAATGTTTTTTGGTTAGAGACGTGTTCCGTCATCTTTAAACCACGGGATCTGTCATTGAGCGCATAAACCTGCAGATTTGGGGAGGCATGCACGCAGGAAATACAAGAGGTGGTCACGCTTGTTGGACTCCCTTGTAACCCCTGTGGGTACCCCTTTGAGTAGTAGCGCATTAGACTGTATTCCAAGTACCTTCTAGGTATATTGGAAGCCCCTTAGCTCCACTGCAACCTCGCCATAGACAAACCTTCGGCCATCTTGCTGCTACAGTCACCGAGAACAGCACTCAGAGAGATTACTCACCCGTACGATAGGGTAATCGAGTTGTAGGGCTAAGGGTATGGTTGATCCTCCTTAGTTAGAGCCCTGAAACATTGGGCCGAGTACTACTGTCAGACCCTTATGTATATTGCGATCTGTAGCACCTGACACTCCTCGAGACCATAGTTCCCTTTTCTATCTGGGGATCATGCATCATATCTGCCAGATGAGCGTGCAAAGAGGTGCAGCAGCAGCAGACATTAGTCCCGCAGTTTTGAGTTAGCAGATCTCCCAGGGCGCTTATTGGTGATCTAGCCCATCAGAATTAGGACGACGAGCTCAACATGGTGGTACCATTCAATTCTTAGTGAAAAAAATTTTTTAGGCGGTCCCAATTTTCAAAAACCATCAGGTTGGTGCATGTTAGAAACTAGAGCTCAAGCTATGGCCAATGAAAGGATGGACAAACTTGACGAATCCTTGCAATCCCTCCACATTCAGTTTGAACGACTAAATAGCCTGATCATGAGCATAATCCTGAAGGGCAAGGAGGCAGCCTACGAGGAGGAGTATAATGGCAATTGACACAGTGAGGGTGAGTCTAGCCACTCTCCTCACGTCTGGCGCACCCAGCCACCACCTGGTATCCAAAAATCCCGTCAGCGACCTCCCAAGTTGGATATGCATAAATTTGACGGTTCTCACCCGACAGCATGGATAGCACAAATGGAGCAGTATTTCAATCTGAATAACATCTTAGATGATGTGACTCAGCTTATGGTGGGGAGCATGTACTTGGACAATGAAAGGTGGAAATGGTGGGAATGGCATCAACGTAGCAATGGACCTTTTCTGGCTTGGAACAAATTCAAAAAAGCTCTTTCAGACCGCTTTGACCAGGAATCTTCTTTTTTGGGTCGTCTTACTAAGCTCCGACAGACTGGCACAGTGGATGAATATATTACAGCTTTTGAAGCCTTAGCCTTCCGCACTTGGGGTCTCTCCAATGTGTTCTACATAGAATGTTTTATCAGAGGTCTTAAAGAAGCCATCAAAGCCCAACTCCTACTGCACCACCCTCCCACATGGATGGAGGCTTGCAAGGTAGCCCGTAACGTGGAACGTGCATTAGCAGCCCAGTACAGTCGCCCAAACTTCTTCGCTAAAGGTCGCCCCCCACAGGCTCACAAAACGACTCAAACACTTAAGGTCCAAAAGGTGTCACCGACGGAAATGGCCGAAAGAAGAAAGCAAGGATTATGTTACTACTGTGATGAAAAATACTCCCCAGGTCATAAATGCAAGGAGCCCAAAATTTTTCAAATTGATGCCACTAACTACAGCTCAACAGAGGAATATCCACCACTTGAGGAACATGAGGCGCTAGAAGAGGACAACCAAAAGGACAATGTCTCTGACGAACCAGTTATTTCACTGCATGCTTTGGCAGGGATTTCTTCACCTCAAACTCTCAAAATCAGAGGTTTTATTAAACATCGCCCAGTAGTAGTCCTGATTGATAGTGGAAGTACACATAATTTCATGCATCAAAAAGTCACAGAAGTAGTACATTGTTTTGTACGAGCAGTTTCTAACTTCCAATTCCAAATTGCAGATGGGGGCACAATGAAATGTGAAGGCCGCTGTGAAAATGTCAAACTTCAAATGGGGGATTATCAGTTGAAAACCCACATGTTTGCCATACACATGGGAGGTTGCGACATTGTCCTCAGCGCTGAATGGCTCCGCACTCTTGGGCCAATCACAATGGATTTCCAGGAGTTATATATGAGTTTTAAGTAGAACAAATACACACATACCCTCCGTGGACTCTAGGCGGGAGGTCCCTCTATCATCAGCTCGCATAGGATGGAAAAATTGCTAAAAAGGGCCATCATGGAGTTATAGCTCAATTTAATGCCATCCAGGCAGTCGAAACCAAGTCTCTGCCAATTCATCCTGAGATGCAATAGATTTTACATAACCATCTGCCGGTCTTTGACAAGCCTCATGAGCTTCCACCCTCGAGAGGGGAACATGATCATAACATCACCTTGGTTCCAGGGGCCCAACCCCCAAATTTGCGCCCATACAGATATCCGTTCACCCAAAATAATGAAATAGAAAAAATAATCAAGGAACTTTTGGAAGCAGGTGTCATTCGTCCCAGCATTAGTCCTTATTCATCACCGGTGGTCATGGTGCTCAAGAAAGATGGGGAGTGGCGGATGTGTCCAGACTTCCGGGCCCTCAATAAGTTGACAATAAAAGATAAATTTCCCATCCCGGTGGTTGACGATTTGATGGATGAACTCAATGGGGCTCAATTCTTCACTAAGCTAGATCTTCACTCAGGCTAGCACCAAATTCGCATGAAGGAAGTCGACATTCCAAAGACTGCTTTTAGAACTCATGAAGGCCATTATGAGTTCCTGGTTATGCCATTCAGTCTTTTTAATGCCCCCTCTACTTTTCAGAGCCTTACGAACCACATTCTCAAACCATATCTCATGAAATTTGTCCTTGTCCTCTTCGATGACATCCTCATCTATAGTTGAACTTGGGCCGCACATCTTCAGCATGTAGATCTACTCTTGCAACTGCTCCGCAAGCATAAATTATTTGTCAAGATGTCCAAGTGTTCATTTGGCATGGAAGAAGTTGAGTATTTGGGCCACATTGTGTGGCGCGAAGGTGTCAAGGTGGACCCCAAAAGGATCCAGGCAATGCAGGATTGGCCTCAACCTAAGACCTTGAAAAGCTTGAGAGGATTCTTGGGTCTCACAGGCTATTATCGTAAATTTGTCCGCAACTATGGTCACATAGCAAAGCCCCTCACTCAACTCCTACAGAAAAATTCATTCTTCTGGAATGAGGAAGCACAACAGGCATTTACAGCTCTAAAAGATGCCATGTGTTCCACTCCAGTCTTAGCACTCCCTGACTTCACTAAATCTTTTGTCATTGCATGTGATGCTTCGGGTACAGGTATTGGGGCAGTCTTAATGTAGGAAGGGCGACCTTTGGCCTTCACAAGCCAACAACTAAGTGGGAAGAATCTGGGCCAATCTACCTACGAGAAGGAAATGATGGCCATCTTACATGCAGTAGAGACCTAGCGACCTTACTTATTGGGGTGACGTTTCCAAATCCGCACAAATCTTCACAGTCTTAAATATTTTTTGGAGCAACGCCTATCCTCCCCACAACAAAACAAATGGCTTGCCAAAATGCTAGGATACGATTATGAGATCATTTACAAGAAAGGGAAAGACAATAGTGTAGGAGACGCCTTATCTCGCCAATTTGAGGAGGAAAGTACTCTGCTAGCAATTTCCCTCCCCATTCCAGAGTGGATTGAAGAGGCTCGCAGGGAATGGTTTTCAAATCCCGGGCTCTCCCAACTCATTTCTCAATTGCAGGTAGATCCAAATTCCACCAAGGGCTACTCGTGGCAGGATGATATTCTTCGCTACAGGGACAGGGTCATAATATCACCAACATCCACCCTCAAAAGTCACATTTTGGCAGAATTGCACTCATCCCCCATTGTAGGACACTCAGGCTTTCAGAAGACGTATGCTCGCACCAGAAGATCATTTTTTTGGACAGGCATGAAAAAGGACATCCTTACTTTCGTAGCAGAATGCGATGTCTGTCAACGCCACAAAGGGGAGACCGTCAACACACTAGGCACATTACAACCGTTGCCCATCCCGACATCAATTTGGATGGAGGTTTCTATGGATTTCATTACAGGTCTTCCAAAGTCAGGAAACAGGTCAGTCATCATGGTGGTTGTGGACAGACTTTCGAAGTATGCTCATTTCTGCACCCTACCCCACCCGTTTACACCAACTTTGGTCGCTCAATCTTTCATGGATCAGATCATCAAATTGCATGGCATGCCCACTTCTATTGTATCCGATCGCGACCTGATCTTCACTAGTAATTTTTGGCAGGAACTCTTCAGGATACAAGGCACTCAACTACAACTCAGTACTTCCTATCACCCGAAAACGGATGGTCAAACTGAAGCAGTCAACAAATGTCTGGAAACCTACCTTAGGTGTTTCACTTCAGAAAAGCAACATCTTTGGGTACAGTGGTTACCTCTGGCTGAATGGTGGTATAACACCAACTATCATGCCACCACCGAAATGACTCCCTATGAAGTAGTATATGGTCAACTCCCTCCTTCCCCTACTTCTTATCTCAAGGGGTGCTCAAAAGTACAAGCAGTGGATCAACTCCTACAACACCGCGCAACCATGCTCGCCCATCTTAGAGAGAATCTTCATCAAGCTCAAAACCACATGAAGCAACAGGTAGACCAGCATCACTCAGAGCGCCAATTTCAAGAAGGGGATCAGGTCTTTTTAAGGCTGCAACCATATAAGCAAACATCACTCAAAGACAAGGGTTGTCAAAAACTATCTCCAAAATTCTACGGACCATATCAAGTACTTCAGCGCATTGGAGAAGTGGCTTACAAGTTAGCTTTGCCACCTACTGCAAAAATCCATCCATTTTTCCATGTCTCATGCCTCATGAAAGTGATTGGGAACAATTGCAGAATTCAAACCAGTCTACCAGAATTGGACGAAGAAGGGTCCATCTGGCTCCAACCTGAACAGGTCCTAGACACATGAGACAGGCACTTGTGGGGCCGCATGATTAGGGAAGTCCTTGTCAAGTGGAAAGACACCTCTCCGGAAGATGCAACTTGGGAACCAGCCACTATTCTTCAGCAGTTTCCATAGCTTTAGCCTTGAGGACAAGGCTAGTCTTAAGGGGGAGGGCATGTTAGGGTCCCACCCTAACCCCCTTATTTCTATAATGGGATTGAGTCATAGTCAAGATTCAATAAAGCCCATATTAATAATTGTAAGTGGTTAACCCGCAATTAATGATGGGACCATAGTTAGTTGCAAATGGGCCGTAGTATTAGATAGATGGTATTAATAAAACCCGTGGTATTGATCTTTGGTATTGCATGTATGAGTCATATATAAAGGATAGAGACTCCCTGCGAGGAGCATCGTGTCTTATTTTTGTATCGAGCTCTGCTCTATTGGAGGTTGCCCCCTCGAAGAGGCCAGTGAACATTGCTTTCTGAATAATAAAATATTTGTTGTTGACTCTCACCGTTCTATGTTCTGGGTATCTTTCTTTGCATATTCTGTATTTGGGTATCTTTTGCATGTTAAGAGCATAACAATATGATAACAAAGTTTTCCAACTTGGAATACGTCTCTGAGCCCTGCTTGATCAATGGGGAGGCCTTCATATATTAAATGGCATGAAATGAAGAGAATACATTTATCAGTTTACATAAAAAGAGGCTATACCTCCATTATGGACAATGGCTGTGAAATTGAGACCTTAGATTGAGAAATGGAAAACACCAATGCATCCGTGGCATTGAGAGGGGAAAAAATCATATAAAACTTGTCGAAATCAGATAAAGTGCACTATTGCCTCTTGAAGGCTCTCCTGCCAAACGAACTACGTGCTGAAAATCCTACCCCGTACTTTTCCAATCATTGGGATTTTTAATGTTTTTTTGTGACAAAGGCCACTAAAATTGGGGTTGTTTTGTTTATAATGGAAATGAGTGGAGTAGAAGGATCAGTGGGCACAACAAACCCTTGAAAGTAGCCCCTTTTCCTCTCAAAGTGATATACCCAAAAAACATTAAAAAACATTGAAAATATCCGAAAGGCTAGACTTCAAAATATATAAAATCAGCTCTATTTTCCTATCAGGTCCAGTCCCCATATCACAATCAGCATATCGATAGTTCACTAGTCATGTTAGTGGGGATTGTCGACCGCCGATCACCAATTGTCGATATTGCCGATATCGGTGTATCGCATCGGCCCTATCAGATCGACATCTCACATCACTACGGCTCAGGGGTCCTGGTCCTTGGTCCTGCTGATCACTGATCGACCGATCGCTCCGATCACCAATACTGAGCATGGGTCTTAAGTCCTGATCATAATCGCTAATCACTTGACCCCGACTCTGATTAATCAGAGAACGCTGATCGTGGGTTTCGCTGCTTCTCCTTAAGTCCACCCCTTTGGACCCTCCGATTGTCATTTTTCCTTTTAAGGGCTTAAAAACTTATTTTTATAAGAAAAAGCCTCATTTTCCAAAGGAATAACGCAACCTTCTTTCTTCCACAACTTCATCATCCAGACTTGGATTTGAGTGCCATTCACACCGTTGGAATCAAGGTGATGAGCACTTTGATTTGGTGTTAGGATACTTTCTTTTTTGCCACTTTGAATTTTGATATTTTCCATGCCACTGTACCTAAAGATCCATCTTGATCTATCCTCCCTATTGAGGAGCTTTTGGACTACCAAAATCTCTCATTAGTCAATTGGCAAGTGAGGGAACCGTCCCCTCACCGTTTCGTTCTCCAAAAATTTCGCCTCGCTAGGGTGCATTCCCTTGAAACCAACTCGAAGGTATTCCACATCTCCTCACCATGAATTCGTTGTCCTTCTGTCAATGATGATGTCTTTAGGTAACTCATCAAGATATTCTGGTGCAAAATCATCAACTATAGGAACTATGCCCACCTCATCGGTGTCCATGATCAATGATGGTTCATTCAGCTTTAAATTCTCCACATTCACTACTAAGTACATCTACATATATATCGGCAAATAAAGACAAAAGGCATTGTTTCCAATCTTCTCAAAAACGCTGAATGGACCATACTGGATGGGTCACAACTTCTTCCCTTCTCCCTTCATCCTCTCCTTACTGATGTGGAACCACACTTTGTCACCCACTTGGAATTGATGGTTGACTCAGTGTTTGTCATGTCGAGCCTTGTAACAAGCTTGAATTTTCTCCAACTGCTCTTGCACTGCTTGGTGAATCAATTGGATTCGATGAATGAACTGCTAATCTTTGTCCCTATCATTACATCCACTGAATCCATCTTCCCTTCCAAAGACCATATCAAAAGGGTCCTTTGGCAAGTAACCAAAATAGGTCTCAAATGGTGAACGTTGGGTAGATGAATGCACTGCTCGGTTGTAGGAATATTGTACATATGAGAGATGTTCATCCCATAACTTGGGATGTTTCCCACAATAGCCTCGTAGAAAGTGTACCACAGTACAATTGACAACCTTTGTCTATCCATCAATTGTGGATGAAATGCCATGCTTCTTTTTAATTTGGTGTCCATCATCTTCCACAAACTTGTCCAGAACTCTCCGAGAAAGCGAGTCGCAATCTGACACAATCGATGTGAGTAATCCAAAATGGACCCAAACATATTGAAAGAAAAGAGAAGCATTCTGCTCTGCAGTCTGCTCTACAGTGATCTGCTTTTTACAAGGCATAAGATTACACATATTGCTAAAACAGTCAACAATGACATACAAATAGTTGTGACTCTTCCTAGACAAAGGAAAACCTCCTACAAAGTCCATTGACACACTTTCTCATGGACGACTCAGAATAGGGAGTGGTGTGTAGAGCCTGAGTTTTCTATTTGAGGGCTTTGAAATAGAACACATCACACAACCCTTTACATAGCGAGTAACAATGTTTTTCATATGAGGCCAAAAACAAAATATTTTTACATGACATAAAGTATTTTTGACACCAAAGTGTCGAGACACAAGAGAGGTGTGGGCCTCTCAAATTAGCATAACTCATCATTAGCATAATGTTCAGCATAACTCTCAAAAGACAACGAAGCATTATGAAAAATAACAGAAGCAGAAATAGGAGGGCGAGATAGCATATCAGACATTTTATTGCTAGTGCCCTTCTTATACTTTATTACCAAAAGAAACTGTTGAAGAAAACCCATCCACCTAAAATGATGAGATTGTTGCAACTTGGTTTGTGACTGAAGGTACTACAAGGGCTGATGATTCGTATGGACAATGGTCTCCTTGCCGATCAGGTAGTGTTTCCACATTTTCACACTCTGCACCAAGGCATAAAGCTCCTTGTCATAAGTGGGATAGTTTATCACAGCTTGAGAAAACATCTCAGAATGGTAAAAAATCATCTTCTTTCGCTGCATCAATAAACTCCCATGGCATAACCGTTGGCATCGGTTTCGATCTCGAATAGGTATTGGAGATTGGGTAAGGCTAAGACTAACATGGTGCTGATCTTTTCCTTCAATGTTTTGAAGGACTTCTGTTGTCTTCCTCCCCAGTGCAAGACCTATTTCACACTTGCCAATTTGTGCAAAGGTGTTGCAATAATAGATAAATTAGCAATAAATCTCCTCCAATACTAGACTGCACCTAAAAAGCTACAGACCTCGTTTACACTAGTAGGCTTAGGCCAATTTACAATTGCTTCAACTTTAGAAGGATCAATATTTCAGTGACCATGACCAACAATATGACATAGGTAACCAAAACAAGTTTTCCCGAACTCACACTTTGACAATTTTACAAAGAGTTTTTCTTTTTTCAGTACATCAAGCACTCTCTTTACATGACACACATGTTCAACCCAACTTTTACTAAAGAAAAGTGTATCATCTAAATATACAAGAACAAATTCATCAATGAAAGCCTGAAAGAGATCATTCATGACCCTCATAAAAGTGGCTGGAGTGTTGCAAAGTCTAAAAGGCATCACCATCCATTCGAACAGCCCCTGCCTAGTCTTGAAGGTGGCTTTCCACACGTCGTGCTCTGCAATTAGGACCTGGTGATAACCACTACACAAATCCAATTTGGTGAAATAAATAGTAGTCTTTAACTGATCTAATAAATCATCAATGTGTGGAAGACGGTAGCGACTTTTCACCATGATCTTTTTTTGTGCGCAGTAATCCACACACATCCTCCATGTACCATTTTTCTTTTGCACTAAGACAATCAGTGAACCACATGGAGAAGTTCTCGGCCTGATGACTCCTTGGTCCAGCAATTCCTGCACCTATTTCTTGATTTACTCCATCTCAATGGTCGACATCCTGTACATGCCAATATTTGACAAAGGAGCATCATGTTGTAAACGGATTTCATGTTGGATTTACCTCTTCAGAGGTAATCCCTTCGGTTCCTAAAATAGCTCATCATAATTAGAAATTAATTCAAATAATTCCTGTTTATGTTCCTGATCACAACCTTGGAAATAATCAGCTAATTCTACCTCTTTTGCCTTACAACCATAAGCATGCAACCCTTACTAGAATTCACCAACCTTTTCACTTGTCCAGTGCTTACAAGGTTGGCATTGATTTTATTTTGATGAGCCCTTACTATCTATTCTACCCCATCTCTTGTGATTTGGTATTTGTTTTCATGACGGAAAAATACTACCTTTCTATCATACAGATATGGACTCCCTAACACCATGCCACATATATCCAACGGTATTACATCCACTTCTACTTCATCCACTAGCTTAGAAGGGATCATAAATTTGACTTTACACTGCTTGGTTACATTCAGTTTTGCCTTATCATGTATCCATCCAAGTGGGTAAGGTTTCGGGTGTCGTTTTTCTTCTAAGCTGAGTTTCTTTACCAGGGATACTCCAATTAAGTTTGCTTGGGGTCCAATATCAAACAGAGTTTCAGCTTTAGTATGATTTAGAACAACTCTGATATGAAACAGCTCAATTTTCTTTCAGTCATTAGGAAGGGACTCATTTGCAGAACTGATGCCTTCATGCGATTCAGAATTAACATGTGGTGTTAGAGTACCTCTTGTTCCCACGGTTGTGATTAACGCTTCATCTCCAGAATCCGATCCAAGGTCTTGCTGTTCTGTTGCCACTGTCTTCTACTTCCCTTTTCCTCCATACTTCTTTGGACACTTTTATGGGTGCTGCTTCCAATAATGATCATCATCGTGGCCTTCCTTTTTGCAATGATTGCAATACAACCTTTCTCCTTCTTTGGTTGTTGTCGTCTTATTCTCCTTTCCTTTCCATTTCGCTTTGGATTTTCCATTGGGAGGTTTGAATGGTGGTTTTCTGGAATGATCATCTCTTTCATTTTTGCCCCTGTTCTCAATATGAATTGCCTTTATGCTGGCTGTGTCAATAGCGGTTGGTTCAAACAACAACAATGAATGTCGAATGTTGCTATGCAATGAGCCAATATACTTAGTTACAACTTCAGGTGTATCAAGTGCAATATCCAAATTTAGTTCTTGCTTTCTAAACTCCTTTGTAAAACTCTGAACATCCTGACCTTTGCCTTGCCCTAAATATTGCCAATTCATTAAAGCTTTTTGCTTGTATCCCAAAGGATAAAATCGTTCCTTTAACACAAAAATAAAATCAGGCCATGAGGAGAATAGGTTACCCACATTCTTACTGCATTGCAACTTGTTCTCCCACCAAACAAGAGAAGTGCTACTCAGACGTAGAGAGGCTAGCTAAATCTTTGCCTCATCCTCCATGATCTGTTGAATCCTGCAGTAGAACTCAATCTGCCTAATCCAATTATTAAGCTCCGCTGTGTTACTTTAACCATTAAACATGGGAAGATCAAATTTAACATCTAATTTAAAGAAAGGTTTCTTAGATGCATCCTTTGAATTTCTACAATTATGGTGGTGAGAGGAAGGAGAACCTTCACTCACGGAAGGAGAAGGAGGGGGTTCTTCTCCACCATTCCCATGTGCTGAACCTTGTTCTTCTTGGTTTCTCTCCTCTGCTTTCTCTAGCCTTAAAACCAGCTGATTGACATTCTTTGCCATTGAATAGAAAGCCTTGCGGAAATTGCGCTCCTCTTCAAGATGAGCTTCATCTTTTGCCATGTTTCTCCTTCGATGTGCATGCCCCACTTCAGGATCGAAAGGCTCTAATTCCCCTTTGCCTCTTCGGAGTCTGTCTCTTGTTAGCATACAAACATGCAATTCACATATAAAAATACCTACTCCCATACCGCTTGATCCATGGATCTTTTGCTTATAGATGTATGGAAAGAATCACATGTGAAAATTACAGCTTAACATAGAAATCTAATGTGCACACAAGGAAAGAAGAAGGAACACATAAAGGCACATCAAGAAGACAACAAGACTTGATAATAGAGTTCGCCAACTCAAACTACATTTCCGGGCCCTACTCGATTAATGGGGAGGCTTTCATATATTAAATGGCATGAAATAAGAGAATACATACATCACTTTACATAAAAATAGGCTATGCCTCTATCCTAGACAATGGCCCTGAAATGGACACCTCATATGGAGAAATGGACACCACCAATGTGTCCGTGGCATTGAGAGGGGCAGAAACCATATAAAAGGTGTCCAAATTAGACAAAGTGCACTATTGGGCACTTGAAAGCTCTCTTACCAAACGAAATGGGTGCTAAAAATCCTCCCCTGTACTTTTCCAATCATCGGGATTTTTAATATGTATCTTTTGTGACAAAGGCTGCTGAAAATGGGGTTGTTTTGTTTATAATGGAAACTGGTGGAGTAGAAGGATGGATGGGCAAACAAACCCTTTAAAATAGCCCTTCTTCCACTCAAAGCAATATACCCAAAAAACATTGAAAAACATTGAAAAAATCCGAAAGGACAGACTTCAAAATATACAAAATTAGCTCTATTTTCCTATCGAGTCCAGTCCCCATATCACAATCAGCATATCTATGGTTCGCTAGTAATGTTAACGGGGATTGCAAACTGCCAATCACCGATCGCTGATATCACCGATCACTGATATTGCCGATATCCGCATATTGCATCGGCCCTATCGATCAGTATCTTGCATCGCTATGGATCAGGGGTTCTAGTCGTTGGTCCTGCCGATCGCCGATCAGTTGATCGCCAATACCGATTGCAGGTCTTAAGTCCCGATCACAATCACTAATCACTTGCCCCCAACTCCAATTAATCATAAATCGCTGATTGGAGGTTCCACTGCTGCTCCTTAAGTCCACCCCTTTGGACCCTTCGATTGCGATTTTGCCTTTTAAGGGCTTAAAACCCATTTTTATAAGAAAAAGCCTCATTTTCCAAAGGAATAAGGCAACCTTATTTCTACCACAACTTCATCATCCAGACTTGGATTGGAGTGTCATTCACACCATTAGAATCAGGGCGATGAGCACTTTGATCTGATGTGAGGATACTTGCTTTTCTGCCACTTTGAATTTTGAGATTTTCCATGCCATTGTATCTTAAAATCCACTTGGATCACAATGGGATCCCCCGGTAAGAAGTCCCAATTAGACCTCAAACCTTTGGTGTAGGAGTCCCAACAGTGGGTCATAAGGTAATTCCTTGACCACGATGTCACATAGAGGAAAGTAAGATAACTCTGTCAGAAGCAAGGGTGTGACTGATGAAGTGATTCAAGGAATGAGTATGGTAGGTTCCAACACTTCAAAGGGGGAGGAAGGTGAAGGTGAGTTCCAGGTTGAAGGGGATCATTCCCAACTTAGCTAGGAACACACAACACAAAGGACATGCACAACTTCCAGCAGAGCAGTCGACATATATGCAACAGTCACAACATACAAGGTAAGATAACATGAACAACACTCACGGATTAGTCCGAGATGAGTGTGATGGTTGATATAACAAGGTTCAGAGAAAGGTCTGTCTGGTGTCCGGGAGAGCAGTCGAGAGGGACAGTGACAACATTAAAAACATATGCAACACATTAACAACGGGATTCATATAATTCCATACAAATCAGTTCATATACAAGTACGTAAGTTAAACAACAAATATCATTAAGGCAACCAGAGCAGTCCAACTACAATAACAACATATGCATGAAAATGTGTTGGGTTTTATTATATAAATAAGTGTAAGCCACAATCATACAATACACCATGTAAACCTACTAGCCCCGTCAGTGGAACATTACATCCACATCCTCTTGCTCCTCCAAAGAGATGTACTAGCCTCATGTACTAGAGAAGCCAAGGCACATTACAATACTATCCAAGCCTTCTTCAAGATAGTCTTAGAAGAAGGTTGGCTAACCAAAAGCCTATACAATGAGTTATGAGGGACTATTTATAGAAAATGGTGGGGTGACCCTTGACATTCCCCTTTGTGATAGTTCAACTACCCTCGTGACTCTTCATCTACTCTATGAGTGTTACATCCAACTACTAACACTGGATTTACACTTGACATGACTCAACATTACAATCCATGTGTATTCATGTGAGACAACATGGCTTGAGAAAGCCTTGCAAGACATCACTGACACTCGGTCTGTTGTGGTGAGACCAACTCTTTGACAAGCTTGTGATAGTGAAGCTCGTGAGCTGATGCCAAACTTGGTCGTCTGTGATGGTGTGCATGCACCTCATGGTGACATCTTGTTGAAGCGAACTCTTGCCCCCATTGCAACCGGTGCATTAGTTTGGCCCCTTCATCCAACTCATCTGCTAACATGCGTATGGTCTTATTGGGTACAGTTGAACCGAAAGCACACTGACTCATAGTGTCCATACTGATCTTCATGTGTGTGTTCGTGTTCATGCGCATCAATTTGCCAAAGTTCATGTTCAACCCTAGTTGGAATTTCTTCTTGTATTCACCTTGGTGAGTGTGTTGAATGTGCTAGATTGCATGCGTATTCTCAATGACATGCATGCTACTAGATCCTTTGCATGCGATCAACAAAACTGCTCACCATGTTTCCTATGTGTTAGCTACTGGGATGGATCCTTAACTCGTACTAGCGTAGTTTCATCTGTGAGTGCATGTTGCGCCCACTACTATTCTTATTTCTGCTACAACTCATTAGACTATTTGTGCAGCTTCATGTTCTTCCTGAGTTGTTGCTTCAACACATGCAACTCCTTCTTTGTTCCATCTTCTGCCTTCATGTGATGTTCATGTCGTACTGTCACTTCATAGCCTGAGTCTCCAAAGTTACTTTCGTTATCAATGGATTTTCTTGATATTGCAACTTTCCTCCACCTCTATGTTTGGTATGTTACTTTCAACTGTTGTTCATGATGCTTCTTGATGTCCTTTTCCATGAACAAGTTGATGTCATCATGAGTAGGTAAGCCCATGGATACTTGATCAACTGCATCTCCAAGCGTGCTCTGAAAAGTGTCTTCATCTCTGTTCTCTGGGAAACCATTGTACTTGTACTACTGAGAGGAAGATGAACACTTGTGATACCTGGAGACATGGAAACACCCATAGCAGGAAATCTGTCAGTTGAAAAGCAAAATGAACATGAGAGCTGACTTGCAACATACCTGGGTGAATGATCATGAAGGATGTGCAATTTCGGCCGGGAGGTTGAGAGACAGATCACCAAGACTGCACAAGGCACAATCTAGGCTATTGGGAGACTTACTGACTGCTAGAACTGCGCAATGCACAGTCCAGTCGGGTAGTTGGCTCCTGGGATTGCACAATGAGCAATCCTAGCTGGGAAGGACTACTAGCCCAAGGGGTAAATTTTTGGGCCAAGTAGCCACAAACCTTTAGAAATGCGCAATGCAGCCTTGGTGAAGGCAGACACTGGGCCAAGGTTGGCCCGACTAACTAACGAGAAGCTCAAATCAGGTAAGTTGATGAAATGCATGGCGACACTAAGTGATAGTAGAAGTGATAAATAGTGCATGCAGAACATGAATGGAGGATTGAGAAAATAGATCAACATGCATGTGCGTGAGGCCATTCGCCGGTTGGGTGAACATCCATGCAAAACATTTTCATGCTTGTGACAACAGTGAGATATAAAAACAAATTGAAATAGAGCTAGGACAAGCTAGAATAGATATAAGTGACAGCAAGCGTTCAAAGAAATCAAGAAAACAACACTCACATGAGATAATACACAAAAAGCGACAGAAATGTAGCACAAGGCATGGGAAGCGATCTTACCCCAAAAAAACTGAGATGAATGTGCCGACTGCTCCTAGATGTGAAGTGGTATGTCAGAGCTACAAGGTTGATGCAAGAAATGAGCTCTGCAACATCCATTGATGATTTTTCATGACATCGAGATTGTGACCCACATGCCACAAATCTAGGGGAAGTGACACTTGGTGGAAGGTTTCAAAATTTCTCCTTGAATGTAACGTCCAACTGCTAAACATAGATCCCTAAAACAAGGGAAGCATTTACATGCTACCTTGGGAGAAGGAACCTATGCATGCAAGTCTATTTTGCTTGTTCCTAGAGGGAACTGATCAACTTAGCTGCACATGTAGGGGACTACTCGACTGCTGAAGTAAAATTTGCATTTTTGGCTATAAGTTGGACTGACTACCCAAGGGGATTATGTAATTTCTAGGTAGAGAAACCGACTTTTGCCTAGATTTGCGCAAATCCTAGGTTGAACAACCTGTTGATGGGAAAAATTGCGCAAATCCTGCTGGGAGGGTTGGCTAGTAGGATTGCGCAATCTTGGAGCCCAATGGGATGTCAATGGGAATTGTGCAATTCCTAGAGGGAAGGTTAGTTTCCCTCCAGGAAAGCACAAATTTCATTGGGAAGCTACTCAGCCTACACCTAGACCAAGTCCAAATGAGCAGCCTATGAGGGAAATGGATCAATTGTGATCAACAAGCTGCCTTTGCACGAGGAAAGCACTGAAGCTTGAGGACTTGACGAAGTAGGGCAAGATCCTGTGAAGGTTGGTAGGGAGGCTCCAAAACAGGCTAAGGAAAAAATATTGAGGGTATTTGTAGCTGCTACAACACTTTGGAAGATTCATAGAGTTTTCTCTTTCTGATAGACAATAATTACAATGGATTCATCATTCATACTTGCAGATCCAAATCAGTATACTTTTGTGTGGAACATGTGAGAAATATTTTTCAACTCAGTTTGAAAATAATGGCATAAATTATCCAGATCTCAAATTGATACAAATTCCTTCTAACATATTGATTTTTTTATCATATCATCTTGATACCCAATAAGTTGAAATGACCATTCATGTGCTCTTTTTTGCTATTATCATGTGATTCATGGATAATATTGGTTGCTTTCCTTCAATTCATTTGTCAGTACCATAATAATTATGGTAATTCCTTCATGTTTAGACATAGTTTTCATTACATTGTTTACTGTCAGCCTATCTCTTTCCTAAGATTTTAACTGAAGCAAACTATTTTATGCTATTAATATTGCATTCCAAGGCATTGGGATGATAAAATTCTATATGATAGTATGTCTATGTGTGATAGGTAGTTTATCTAGGGATGTGTCATAAATACGTCATTGTGTTGGATTTCCTATTAACATATTAGCTCCATACTCCGCACTCTCGACACTTCGGTCACTCTTTCTGCTTGTGCTACATTGTGGCCCCCCAGTTCTTCTAAACATACCACATCATCACACATTTTTCATTCTACAGAGATTCATGGCTCTATGAAACTACTGTCTCACATAACTAAATATGTAAATGTTTTAGATGGAAATAGATTAAAATGAAATCATTAAAATAAAAACATTAGCAATATGTGTCCCCTCTGCACCTTTTTTCTCCTCCACATAATTCTTCATCCACACATCCTTCATTACGCACAACAAAAAGTTCTTCCTCAATTATGTATTCTGACCCTTGTTCTCTCAAACATACCCTGCCCTCTACACATGCTTGATTTCATGCATATTCGCAGATCTATGTAGGTGCACTTTTTCATAGTTATTAACAAATGCTTGTGGGGAGAGATTCCATTGCATGGAATTTTTTTATTAGGAGATCAAAATCCTTGATCAATTAATTATCTCTATGCAACTGCTCTCCTACGCAACTAAATCTATAAATTTATAGATGGAAAAGAGCTTAAAATGGAATAAGGAAAAATAAACACACTATAAATATGTGCGAGAGAGCTAGCCAAATAAACATCATGCCTACCCTATAAAGGACCTACACCCCCATACAACTATTAACAAATGTTTTTGTGGATAGCTTTCACTATGCAGAGAGGAAAACCCGTGATCGTTCAAGCATTGCATGCCTTTCAGAATCATGATTTCTTGCAAAATACATGCACAATTTCCAATTGAGCCTGAACAACATATCCAACCTATATTAGCTATCAATAACAAGAAAAATCTCAGTACATTGCATTATGTTTAACATTCTATACTTTCTATATCATATTTAGAGATGCCATTTAGACCCAATTGAAAGCCAAATATGTGATATTATGTAATGCCAACTTTAGATATTAAAGTAATGCATTATGATAATTAACATTAAAGTCTTCCAAAAATGGTTAGCAGTTTCTAGAATGATACAATTAATTATATTGAAATTTCACTCTAATTTATGCCAAATAAGCCACACAAATAAAGAAAATTGTTACTAACATCATAATTCTCTCCGCCAAATATAATTCTTGTTCCACCATAACACATTCACAAAATGTCATAGAAACATTTCCAATAACTCATGATTAAAGTTAATTAGCAATAAATCCATTGTGGGACCAAGCTTTCAAGATTTCATTGTGTAGTCGTCTAGGCTTCGCACAACCTAACATAATAATATTAGCTGCAAATTTCTCCAACGCTCCACTCCCTCCTCCCATGAAAATGACCTGCAAGCTCATTCTTTGTGGAATAAAGTCATGTTTTCATCCCCGTCCTCCACAAATCCTTCATTATATGCAGATTGAGAGCTCTATGCGATTCCTCTCCTGCAAAACTAAATCTGTAAAATATTTAAATGGGAAAGAGCTTAAAATGAAATAATGAAAAATAAATAGCCAGCAATATTTTTTATAGAAATAAACAAAGAAACACCTCTCTACCTCATAAGGACCTACAACCACGTACTATTATTAAAAACTAAGAAGTGCTTGTGCACAAATCTTTCACTACGGCGAAATGGAAAATTGTGAACATTGAAGCATCAATTGTCTTTCACATTCATGATTTCTTGCAAAATACATCATCATTTCCAATTGATCCTCAACAACATCTCCAACCTATATTAGTTATCAATATCAAGGAACATCATACTATATTTCTTTACGTTCAACATTTTGTAGTTTTCATGTGATATTTAGAGATACCATTCAAGCCTAGTTGAAAGTATAATATGTGATCTTATGAAATGCCAACTTTGGCGATAAGAATTTATGTAAGGAAAAAAAAGCTCGAATAGTATTACAAGCTTCTAAGTGCATCCTTCAAAGACCAAATTTATATCCATTTCCACTTTGTACATAAAAATAATGATGACAGGCCCCCTTTAGTGGCCTGATTCTTCCTTTTGACAGGGGTACTTTACTTTTACCTATCCTATATTTTATCGACTCTAATCACAACATAAACCTCTCTATGGTCACATTTTAGTGTCATATTGTTGTAAGATTCGAGCCCTACCCATAAACCACAACCTGAATTAACCATACATCAGGCACTCTCCAAAACCAGTGGGGTCATTCAATGTTTCTAAAAAAATAATGAGATACCTATCACACTATTCACAATATTGGTCAGAATAGGACCTATATGCTCATCACCAATTTTTATGTTGCCTGTTTCAACCACAAACAAGACCTCCCCTTCCTTTATTTTTGTCCAATCCTCACTGGATTTCTCTTCCTTCATTTTGTAAATGCTATTAAATGAACCATCAAATTTAATTTCCCAGAACACACTCTACATCACACTTTCACTACGACTTAGCTCTAAGGCCCCATACTTCCACTACAACTTGGCTCGCAGTCTCGACTTCCAACTATCTAGGATTCAGTCTCATAACTTTTTTCACGTCCTTATCTCCATGAATTCCAACCCTCCTTTGAAGAAAACTGACTGACTACTCCACAAGTGTGGCTGAGGTTTGGAATAGTGGCTTAAATAAGTTCAGAGAGTCAATTTATTCTCACTCCCTTTCTTTGTTTTTGAGGCCCGACCCTTGATGGCTTCTTATGTTGCTCACAGGCTCTCCTTTTCTCTTCTATTTCCCTGCGAACAACTCACTTATGTTGTCAAACCAATACGAATTGTGTTTGAGTTAGTATCATGTTCTTTTTCTCATACCTCATGCTCAAAGAATACAAATTGAGTCAACACCATTAACAAGTATCCTTTATATTCCCCTAATTATTGGCATGACGTGTTAGGAAACTCTAGTTCTTTCTGGTTCCTTCTCTCATCCCAGGCCATCAAATTGTGCCTCATCCTATTTTGTTTCTAGAATGAGTTCTTTTATTGGCTACTTGCCTCCATTCACCTTCTAATTCTCCAAAAAAACTTATCAATCCCATAGTAGTCACGTACTACTCTCACTCTCTCTCACAATAATTTAATTACTTTAAAATTGAATTGACAATGCTAACATACATACAAATTGAACTCCTTTTTCTGGATCTTCCCAAAATCACTTCAACTTAAAGAGACTGTAATTATAAGGATGTTGTAGTGCATCCCTATTGGATTGTTGACTCCTTATAGGACATCAGTATATAACTACAAAAGTAAATAAAAACAATGGTATCATGAAAACTTTGTTAAAATTTGAAGGAATACTTATAGAGAAATTCATCGCTCACTACTCGAAAATAAAATACATAGATTGTGAACACCCAAAGGGTATATTCAGAAAGAAATACTCTAGTTTCATTAGTATGAAATGAATATATCTACATAGAAAAATAAAATGGCTCCTTTGCTTGAGCCTACCTTGATTTGTGCTCACTTTATTAAGCTTTCAAAATTACTACTTACAAAGAGAAAATAAAGACCGATGAACTAAAACTCCTCACTCCCTTTTTAGAGCACTTCTCTCTATATTATTACAATCATAAATAGTGCAACAAAAATATGGGACATTTTTCCCTGAAACCTAAACTAACTTACAACTTAGATAACACATGTTTCTTTTACACAGGCCCATTTAGGAAAACTACCAACTCATCGAAACAACCTACACCTAATAAAATAGCCTAACACGTGTTAGTCCAAAATTGGGACACCTATACACACCTCAAATTCATAAATTATGGTATTTACTAATTTACAATTAAAGGGAAATTGTTTCCCCTTCAGAAAATTTTAGGACCCGTTGGTCTGGAAGGAATTCCATTGACTCGAAGTGATTCTCCTGTATCAAATACTTAATTAATCAATGATGTTCTTAATGTCATTCAACTCTATATTTCTCGTTTACCTATATAATCACCATGTGTAACTATTTTTCTTTTCAGAGATGTTACACAGGAAACATCATATACACATATGTACCCTAAGTCACAAAAACGTACAAAATGAAATGAATATGAAATCTTTGTACCAAATATCAAGCTAGCTAGCACATAGCCCACCCTCTAGACAAGAAAACACAATAATATTAGTTGTAAATTTGTTCAACACTGAAATGTGTGCCATATAAACATGTGGAGGGACAGTGCATGTAGAGGTGTGAAACTTTGCGACAAAATGATTGTGTTTGTCATTGCACATACTTTCTCTCCAATGAAAATAAAAAAACAAAATATCTATGTTTTAAGAAGCTTTTGTAATTCAATTTTAATAATTAATGTGTTTGTAGTTGCATTGGGCAAGTGTTCATCATGAATTATTTTTTGACATGCATGTTTCCAACACATATTGGACTACTTCTTGGGGGGGATCATTACAAATGGTTTTTCCCAAAGTTGTCAAAATCGATAGTATGTTATGAGTACCCTACATTATTCTCACTAGGATAACGATCATGCATATAATTTGTTTTTGAAAATAGGTACAAATTTTATGATATCTATATCAGGTATGTTGTGGTTCATTTTTTTGTGATTCTATATCTCATTCGAAGAGAAGGGTATTAAACGAATCAATGTGGATATGCATATGCTATTAATGTGTGTATTTTTTGTTTTCTTATTGCTTTATTATGTGTAGATATATCATCTTGTTGTCTTTCCTCTATGTTTTTTATGTTGTGGTTATGATGGAGCAATAGCTCATAGTAAATTTAGAACTTTTTTGAAGTGTAATTGTTAAAGCATCAATTTACAAGTGTGTTTAAAGAATTATTACGATAGTGACAATGGAGAAGCATTCACCTACTATAAAAATAAATCATACATATGCAATTATAAGGGAACAAAATATATTTCATTTAAACAATTTTTCATATGTTGTAAGAAACTTCTTATTCGATACTATGCGAACTCTATTGCATTTTAGGTACACATGAACAAAGTTATCTGAAGGAATGATAATACATTTCAATAATTGTTTACATGAATGGAATGTTGAAGCAATATTATCTTATGAACGTGAATTGAATATAGATGCATTGATACAAATGCATGATATAAATAGCCTAGATACTTACTTGGAAAGGATGACAAAATTAGCATCAAATGTTGTTTCTCCAGAAATGAAAGGACTTTGGGGGGACATATTTTGTATACATTGTCTGTCAAATTGGCAAAAACTTCTATTAATACTTTAGTCAAAGAAAAAAATGAAAAGATATTTGGATTTAATTAAATTTATGGAAAGAAAGTTATGACATATTGTTCCATGACGAAAAGCCAATTTCCATACATTTCAAACCACTTTTGTGCAAGAAAAATTTTTCAACAAGAATTGATCATGAACATATAATAAATATAACAATGGACGGACAAACAAAACATAGATGGCTGAAGATAGAATAAAGCATGAGTAGAAATATGTTTAAGAGATTTTTTGGGTTCAACAATATTTACGGTGATAGTTGTTTTGAAACAATATGTCAATTGATGGAGAATGAATATGATATTCCCTATTTATGAGACATAGTTGCACAATATTTTTGCAATGAAATCATGAATAATGATTCATTTGCATTAAACTCCATAGAAAAATACATGAACGAACATGCAATTATGAAATTTCCTGGAATAGTTGATTGGCAAGGATACATTATAAAATTAGCAATGCCATATGAAAAAGGGAAGATAGAGGGTGACCTTTTTTGTTTATGATTGGATATGGTATATCTTGAATATAACTATGTCCATATGGTCTGTTAATACTTTAGTTCTTCTAGCTGAATTTCACGAGTTTGAGAAAGACACAATGATATTGCATGTTATACAATTTAGAATGAGTGTAAGTCATTTGTATTATGAACCTCTAAAAGATATAGTACATGAGAAAATCATTTCATGTCCAATTGAAGCAATTAATGAAGAAAAATATATAGAAGAATCCAATAAAAAACATAGTAAGGTTATTAAGAGTGACTTTAAAAACATGAGCATAGATGAAAATGTCATAGAACTTGGCACAAATATTATCAATGGAAATAAGAGATTGTGACTATCATTGCAACAACACAAAAAACATATAAGAAACAAGGACATTTTCAAAACAAGTATTGTTAGAAAACTATGAAGCCATTAAATTGTATCTACAAGAACATCAACATTGATGAAGATGTTATGGAACTTAATACAACCTTGTCAATATAACCAAAATACCATGTTGTACATTGCACGAACTCAAAAAATACATAATAAACAATAATGTTGTTGAAACAAGTTTGATTACAAGATGATTGAAGTGGTGAAAGTCAATACATAATACCATATATCCTAATAAACATAAATAATTATTATAGATGTTTAATTATAAATTTTAAATAGTGGTCAAACAATAATATTTTAAGAAAATACAAGATGTTCATATTTATGGTTGTGTAATATGCAATAAAAGTTGGTTTAAAAGATATGTCATAGAAAAGTAATTCAACAGTGTGTCCAAAGTTAAGTGTATATGTCAAAAATGTAGAAAATCATTAGACAATAACAAAGTTATCAAATATGTGGTTCCATATTGAATTAAGCATAATAGACAAATTTCCACAGTGAAAGAAATTTATGGATTGGAGGAAAGACTAATATCATTAAGATTACCATTTTTGAAAATATGAGAACTTGGAAAGAATTTTAGAAAACCTTAGTTGGCATTGATTGGTGGACTACTCAGTATACTTGCTAACACATTTATAATTCAAATTGGATTTCCTCATGACATAAATTAATCTAGTACAATGGTTGTAGAAATTAAAATATGCTTAATGTTTAAAAGCATATTTGTTTTGGTAGAATACTTTTTCATAAAGTAATGAAGGCATTGAAATGATTGCATAAAACTCCACTTTATATACTAGAGAATGTCAAAATAAAGAAAAACTGGAAACAAGTTTTTGATCAAAAAAAGGATGCATATGGATGTGAGACAAACATATAAATCAATGATGATAATGATTACTATGATCAAGAACTAGTAACAAAAACACTATTACATGGATTTAGCAATTGATATGGTATTTATGATCTTCGTAATAATCAAATAAACATTTCTCCAGGTGAAGGCTATAGGTCTTGGGGCATATTCAAAGATAGGTTTTTGGAGGAGATGAGCTTCCCACATTGTTTTATGAGAAAGAATGATCTGACAATGTTACGAGAAAATTTAGATATCATGATATTTCTCGATGGGAAGTTTTTCATTAAGCTCGTGATATTTCGTATCATATAACTAATTTGTTTTCCAAAATAGTGTGAATATCCTTAGTCAAGTATTCAATTTAATTTGGATTCATATATGAAAAGGATAGTTAAAAGGAAAAAAACTAAAAACTAGAGATGTTAAAACAAAGAAAAATTTGAAATGCATTCTAGCATTATACATTGAATATATGGATCTTAGATGAATATAGACATTTCCAAAATTTTTTTTGCATTTGCGAAAGAACTTATACGCGATATACGACAGTTGGATCCATTGACTTTGTTCTTTTCATTTAGCAATGTCGAACATGGATTGGAGCCTTTAGTAAAGGCTTTGCAACAAATACATCGAGAGGAAATATCATCGACAGAAAATAAAGTACAGGAAGATGACATTGATACCTTGCTAGGTAATGACCCCATTACTTGTGTATCATATTATAGAAGCATAATGAATGCTAAACACTAGTTAATTTTACAAGAGTCTAAATAATTGGTGACATCATTGGCTATTCGTTGTAACAAAATTCCAAAATGAAGGAAGCGAACATGAACATGGTTTGTTATACGTAAAAAATTCTCATATCTTTGGAACACATATGAATATTGAAATTGAAAGTTCTGCTTACAAGTACTTGTGTTATGATTAAACTAAACTACCTCCAAATATAAAAATTATTCAATGTCACGCCATACAAAAGCTTGTAGGAAAGGAGAATAGATGCATTGTAGGTTAAATTTTCAAATTACACCAATTCCAAAGACGTAAATACTTGGGCCTATGGAATTTGAAAATGAAAAAAAAAGTGAATACAAGAATGGTATTTGATGCAGAAAAGAATCTGGGACATGATGAGACATGTACAATTGATAGTTTTCTTGATAAAATAGTTATAGGCGAATTCAATTATATCCATGTACTTCAATGTACTATGAAACAAAGAACAATTATTTTTAAAAGACAACTAGTAGACATATGGACTAATAGATTCACTCAACGTATTCCATTAATCAAGGGTACAAATATTGATGACCAATTTGTACTTGACTCATATGATAGAGTTAATTATTGTAGTTCATATATGACATAACTAGATAAAACAATGAAATCATTGTTTCAATGTGTACGAAGTGAATGTAAAAAAAATGATGGTAATATCATAGAAACAATTGAATGACCTAGAAAGGATTTATTGAACTTACAACAAATATTTGCACAACAAGTTGTATATATAGCATTGTCAATGCTAATGAATAATAGTTCAAGAAAATGTATATTTATTAATACTTTAGTGACAGGTGATTGAATTTTTTACTAAATAAACCAAAAGAGCTCAAGCATGAACCATCTTATTAAGAAAACATAGCATGTTTATAAATTATCAACTCCTATATGCAACATCCACAAAACGTTGAACATGTATTCTTAGCATAATTTGCGTCATGTTATATACTACAAGGTAGGAGAAGAGGAGGCACTGAGAGACCATACATTATAAGATACATAAAGTATAATAAACATATTGACCTGTTGAGGGCCCCGAAATTGGGTCAACAACAAGGGGGATACCCACCCGGTCGGGAACCTGGTTGGCGGCTCCGTGCCCGTTTGGTGTAGCGGGTCCGATTGGGGATGACGGGACCAGCTTCCCATTCTAAGGGGTGTGTGTGTGTGTAGAAAATGGTGATGTGTGTGTGTAGAAAATGATAGTAGAAAATCTGTAATTATTCCTGAACTAATCTAATTCTAAATTCTGAAATGACTTTATACTACTTTAATCTAACAAAAACAATACATCTAATCTACACTAACCCGGGACAGAATTTTTCCATTATGCAATCTAGAAAGATTTCACAGAATAACTGGTAATGAAGATTATTCAGCTATCATGAGAATATAAATCAATTAAGATGAACCATCTTGCGTAAGAAGTTAAGCAAAACGGTTGTGAACAGCATATTGCATAATCAGCTATTCATGTATTAAGCACAAATCAATGACTCCACCGTACAAAAGTGCCAAATGGTAGTCCACTCATTCATACGTTAACATATAAATAACATCAGCTGTATATTACTCTAAGAATGCAAGCAGAAACTAGTCAAGAGATAAAAGTACCATTTATGACTGATTTTAAACTTACAGACCTTAAGCAATAATGATCTATTTCTACTTGCTTCTAATGCCTACTAAGAGTACAGAAGTGCAACATCAGTAGCAAGTATTAAAATGCAAACATAAATAAATCTTGATCCGTCCATTCATCAAAAACCCCCTCCGAGGGTGCAAAAGTGCATGTTCTGAGGACAAGTTTTTTGACAAAATTTCGGACCCTTCTCCAATGCAACGAGAAGGGTTAAATACTAGTAACTGACTAATTTTACTTTACACAAATTCAGGGAACGGCTTCAAATGACCGCCCTTTTACTAAAAACAAATTTATTTCTAAAAACTGAATCTAATTTCTAACCGTTTCTGTATCTGTTCCTTAGTGCTGTAAGCAATGCGCTGTTCGCCCTGAAAGAGTCGGCTGGTTGTCCTTTCCTTTTGTTCGAGCTTGAAAATTAGAAACAACAAGCGCTGGCACCTCTTTCTGTTAGATTAGAAGATATTTTCGAAAACCTTTCTCTAGCTGGGTGTATTCGCTGTGCGCACACTTAGTACAACCCAGTTTCTTTTCGAACTGATTTTGCTGTTGCTATTTCGGTTTCCGATCGTGCGAATGACTCAACGAGTTAGAAGTCGCACTGTATGGACAATCCCCTGTTTCAAGAACTGTTTCTGTTCTTTGTTCCAGGCTTTTCTGGAGCGTCTTTCTTCTCTTGTGCTTCTTTCTCTGCTTTACCAAGTCTGAGCTCCAGGATCTTTTGTAAACACGCTGCTTTTGTGTGCCTTTGACTCTGAGTCTTGGACAGTCTATTTTCATCAGTGCCTGTTGGGCGATACTCTAGAATCCGCGGTTCTACTACATGCGGCATCCAATTGCGGAGGCATCTTCTCTCTGTTGTATTATTGGCGCTCTTCCCTTCTCCTTAGATGTTTCCTGCATATAGATTTATATCAGTTGCATGTCTTGCAGTTTACGCAAAGAAGAAGGGAAATGACGAAAAGATTGACATGAAAGCATTAAATTCTAATGAATGCGAAATTAATGACATTCATCATAACTTGACTCTTCGATAAATGCGATGCAATCATTTCTGGATATTCGAGCATGCGGTCATTAATGTCCCTTAAGGCGCGCTTTCAAATTTGGATCTACCGTGTATGTCGAAGAATTCTTGCGATGAGTTTTTTTTTTTTGCGATTGGTATCACAGTATCGATGGCTGCGACATTATTAAGTGTTATCATAGATCGTAGATATCACAGATCGCAGATCGCTAATATCGCAGATCGCAGATTTGCGTGGTCGCAGATCACAGCTTTGCATGGTCGCAGATCGCAGATCGCAACATCGCAAGGTTTACACTTTGTCATTTTGTGCTGCTCGTGTGGCATTGCGATGTGCGACGTCGCATATTGGCCGTCGGCGTTTCTTTAGGTTCTCCTTTTTCAAACGCTCTTAATGCGCGCGATGCGATGGGTTCTCGCGTCGCTCCTTTTTAGTGTATTTATGCGCTTTGGGCAAGCGCTCCTTTTTCCGTTGCGACGCGATATAGCTTTTAGGGAGCTGATACAAAAGAATTTTTTAAACAAAAAATATTTTTTGGATTTTTGGCTAAGGGTCCCCCTTTGCTTGATGTTATTACTAATATCAAACGAAGAGGGGGGTTGTTGGTGACCACAACAATGGCGATTCACTGTGAAGAACCAGTTATCTCTGCATTTCTATTGACTGTTCACTTCCGAAACAGCAAAATTCTTATATGTCTAAATTTTGTTATGAACAGATAGAGTAGACTACCCCTCACCTTGTCAACGATACTTTGTCTCAACCTTTTTTAATCTCAATTGCTTGCTTCCTCAGGCTTTTTCTTGCATTCGCACCAGACATTACTTGGTCTTGATTAAAGATAAAATAAGGTCTTCTCTGCGTACTGGCTTAAAAGTATACTCATTTGTCGTAGGTAGAGCCTCTGCTGCCCGCAAGCGTCCATAGCCTCGACAGGGTTACCATGTTATCCAGCAATGATCCTTTTTCCTGCTTGATGTTACTCGCAACATTCCAGAGAAAAATCCTTTTTGACACACTTTTCCTTTTTTAATTCTCTAAAGAACAATGTCTTGGTTTGGTGGCCAAATTATGACACAGTCGTTCACTTGATTTACACTTTTGCTGAACAAGCCAGCTCGTGATGAGACCTCTTGTCTTTTGATTGCAACAATCTTAAGTCGTTGCCTTGTTTTGATAGACAGTATTGGCAAAGTCAGCAAGTTATAATATCTGTGATCATGATAAGCCGGCTCGTGATGAGACCTCTTATTCTTTGAGATATAGTGTTTTTCTTGGATTATTTCTCTGAATGCTGCAATTCCCTTTTAGCAGGGAGGAAGTCATTGTTTTTCCTTAAGAAAGCTCTGGACGACAATAATAGAGTTTTTTGAAAACAATAGCTTTGCAGAGAGTACTTATTTTATTATTGATGATACCTTTCATGGTGCTGATACAAAACAATTTTTTTCACCAAAGGTTGCCTTCGTCAAAGTTCTTTGAGGTTGAAACTAATATCGTAATCAAGGTGAAGTTAACTCTATTTGTTAATAATAAAATTCAGATTTTTCAAAAATTCTGCTATTTGTACAAGCGAAATCAAAATCTGATAGAGAATTGGCGTGCTCTTTTCATGAATCCTTTTCACATGATCATCTACAACGGGTTTTATTCATCAAAAAGAGAAAAACAAAACAAAATGAAATATAAAAACTAAATCTATCCTACAAAAATTAGAAGAATTTCTCTTCTATGGAAAATATAATTTAAGAATCAATCCATTGACAGGTAAAGAATCTCTCCTACCTGCCAGATCCTGCAACACGAATGTGGACGGGCCTATGACTTCTACAATCTGAAAGGGCCAAGCCACAGCTTCTGGAATTTCGTATGTTTGCCCTTTTCTTCATGTGCCTTATCCCATTTCAAAACTAAATCACCCATCTGAAAGTTTTTTCTGGTTATGATGCTTGAGTCAAAAGAAGATTTTATTAGCGCTTGGTGATGTGCATGGGTTTTCCTAGCTTGTTCTCTTTGTTCTTCTAGTTTGATTATTTCCATTTGTCTTAATTGTAATGAGGAAGTAGGTACTTCATCGATGTACTGTACTAAAGACAAAGAGGGAATGACTAAGTGAGTCAGAAGAACCACTTCCCGCCCGTAAACTAAATTAAAGGGAGAAGTGCCGATTGAAGCTTTCTTTGTGATTCTATCAGCCCATAAAGCATTTACCAGCGCTTTGTGCCAATTCTTTTGGTTTTGGTCGACTGTTCTTTTGATAATTCTGATTAGGTTCTTGTTTGTTGATTCAGCCAATCCATTACCTTGCGGATAGTAGTTGGCAGAATATTTCAGTTTGAACCCTCTTTTGAGCGCAAACTCAGTCATAGCATTTCCAGAAAAATATGAAGCGTTATCAAACATTAAGGCCATTGGCAATCCAAACCTAGTTATGATAAATTGGTCTATGAATTCAATAATGTTTTCAGAATGAACTGTCTTGAGAGGAACTGCTTCTACCCATTTGGTAAAATAACCAGTTGCCGTAAGGATATACTTATGCTGCTTAGAAGAGTGAGGAACGATCTCACCTATTATGTCCAAGCCCCATTGACTAAATGGTTGGTCGATGTTGACCGGTTGTAGCGGCATGGACGCTTTCCTTTGTTTTCCTGCAGCAGTCTGGCAGACCTGGCATTTCCTTACGTGATTGTATGAGTCTTTGAACAGCGTGGGCCAATAATATCCTGCACGCAAGATTTTGTGTGCAGTCGCATCTCCGGCATAGTGTCCACCTGCTGGTCCATCATGAAGTTCCTGCAAAACCTTTTCGGCTTCAGTTTTCTCAAGACACCTAAGAAGTACAGAATCATAATTCCTTTTAAACAGGACATCATTTATGAGCTGGTATTGCTTAGCTTTTAATCTCAGAGCTCTTTTCTTGGTATGATCCAGACGTGATGGAGCATACCCGTTCTTAAGAAAATAAATGGTGTCAGCATATAATGATTCTGAGTCGTTTAGGCTTACCTCATACGCGTGTACCTCTTCAGACGAGTTCTCAGGGATTTGCGATGCTCCAGCTAACATCTTGTAGAAGCCTTGGCCTCTTACGATGTGTGCCGGTTTGATCTCAAGGTTGTATTCTTGTAAGGCGGTGATCCAATTCGCTCTCTTCTCGCCCACATCCTTCTGTATCAGGAGGTTTCTTACCGCTGGAAACGGTACTATGACTTTGGTATGGGCTTTTAGCAAGAAAGGTCTGAAATATTTGATTGCTTTGAAAACGGCATATGCCTGTTTCTCGACGTCAGAATAATTAAGTTCAGCACCTTGTAAGTTCGAGCTAAAGAATGCGATTGGGGCTTCTACCTTTTCGTGATTTGCTTGAGTTAAAATCGCAGCATAAGATTTTTCTGAGGCAAACGTGTATAAGATGAAAGGTTCTGAAAAATTTGGGGTAGCCAAAGATGGAGCGTTGATGATGGCTTGTTTGATTAAGTTGAATGCTTCGTGCTCGTCTAGACCCCATTTGAAATTTGAATTCTTTTTTATCATATTTTGTAAGGGGGAAATAATACGTGAAAAATCCGGGACAAATCTTTTGACAAAATTGATCTGTCCAAGGAAGGATTGCATGGCTTTCTTGTTATGAGGTATGGATATTTCGGAAATTTCCTTGATTCTATCGGGTTCTATGTGAATACCAGATTTCGATACTATGAATCCGAACAATTTCCCTTTGCTTAATGCAAAGAAAGATTTCTTTGGATTGAGCGAGATCCCATACCTCAAGCATCTTTGAAAGATTTGCTTCAAATCTTGGAGATGGTTTTTCTGTTTTTTGGAGTACACTGTTATATCATCCAGATAAATCACTACTGATTTATTGACCAATCCTTTAAACGCGATGTCCATGGCTCTCTGAAAGGTAGCTCCGGCGTTGATCAGACCAAATGGCATCCTCCGATATGCATAAGTGCCCCACTTGGTTTGGAACGTAGTCTTTAACTGATCATCGGGATGCACCAGTACTTGATTGTATCCTGAAAATCCATCCAGGAATGACATTAATTCTGAGCCTGCTACTGCCTGTAGAACTTGCTCCATAGGTGGGAGGGGAAAGTTATCTTTCTGACAGGCTTTGTTGAGATTTCGGAAGTCGATACAGATTCTAATGTCTCCGTTTTTCTTCCTAACGGGCACCATATTGGATACCCATTTGGAATGCCTAAGGAGGAAGATTATTCTGGCTCTCAACAACTTATTAAGCTCAGTTTTTATCTGGTTTTCTAGGTTAGGGTGTATTTTTCTGAGCTTCTGCTGGACAGGTTTCTCGTTGTCAGTCATAGGGATAACATGCTGAATGATGGAAGTGTTGTAAGTCTTCAGCTCATCGTAGTTCCAGGCGAAAACATTTTTGTACTGTCTCAGAAGGTGGATATATGCTGATTTTTCTTCAGGGGCTAAGCCCTGGCCTAGATTAACGTTTTGCGGCTTTTCGTCGGTTCCTAGGTTGACTGATTCGTAGTTCAGAGTTGAACTATAAAGCTTGGCATTAGCCGACCTTTTGAACCGACTTTTCAAGTCATATAAGTCTTCTAATTTGACCACCGATTTGGGTATAGCATTATCAGTGCTACTTTGTTGTATTTGGTGATCATGACAGTCTTCGTCAATTATCTAGTTTGTGTAGGATCCTTCAGAGGTGAGGAAACTTACGATGTCTGGGTCGTCGTTGAACACTCTCCAGTTGGTGATATTGTCAGGAATGGAAGGTTTAAAAATTAATTCTATTGAAAACCTATCAGGACTAAAATCTTCGGAAGGGATAAGTCGAGAGGCTACGTTAGCTAACAGATCTGCGCTTGCGTTTTGAATTCTTGGAATTGACGAGATGTTAAATGCTATGAAATGTGTAGTGAGATCTTGCACTAACGATTGATAATGCTTTAAATGACTAGACAGGCAATGTATGGTGTTACGTACCTGTTTTACGACGATCTCAGAATCTCCAAAGACTTGAAGATACTTAACATTCAATCCGATTGCTTTGTATAGGCCTTGAACCAAGGCTTCGTACTTCGCTGTGTTGTTCGTGCAATCGAACTCAAGTCTGCATGTGAGTATAATCTTATTCCTGTCTGGGTTGATCAGAACGCATCCTGCTCCTACCCCCTCGTTGGATTTAGATCCGTCAAAATATAATTTCCAAAATAAAGACGTATTTACAGAATTATCTAAAAAACTAAAACATTTTGAGTCATCAGTTTGGGAGAAATTTTCAACTTGGGATAAAACTGAATTCTCTAAGTATGGCGAAATATGAGCACTGAAATTGCCTAGGAAAGAATCTATTGCGTAATTGCCTACAATGCTGCTATTGTATGTGATGGCTTCATTTTCTCCTTCTAGTTCTGTCACTATGTATTTTTGGTGCAACTCTCGTTCAACCTTTATCTGATTTGGTTTACCATTGTATGGTAACCACATGTGCGACCAGTCGGTTGAGAAATATCCATGGAGTTTCTCTGACCAATCCCTGCTAAGAATCAAGCCATAGAACTCAGGGATATCGGCTACCAGAATGTCGATAACCTGACACACTTTTGGGTTAGACGACAATCTTATGGTCACCTGATTAAGTTCACCAATCACTTCGACCTGGGATCGATCAAGTTGAACTATACGTACTGCATATTTTTGAGGTTGCACATTCAATTTGGCACATATTGACCTGGGTAAAATATTCGTTGAAGCACCAGAATCGACCAAGCAATTGTGCACGTTTTTGTTGAAGATTTCATATGTGAGAAGAAAAGGAGGAGTATGAGACCTTGATCTTCCTCCAATCAAGGCGATGTCATTTTGATCAATTTTATTTATCGTATTGGTTGGAGGTCTTCCCAGATTGTGGGAAGCCACAGCTGTAGGTAAAGATGTAGTAGGCACAGCATGTAATTCTTTCATCATGATTTTCTGCTGGTGTTTCAGTTTACTCAATTCATACAGAGTGATATTAGCCCTAGTCTTCTTCATGTCGTCAATGATGTTATAATCCATGTCATCCGACACTATTAGTGTTCTTGATGGAGGTGCTTGTTCAAATTGGACTGGGCTAAGCGGGGTCGCTTTAGCAGTTGTCTTTTTGGTTACGACCCTTTCTTTTGTTGCAGGGCTTGCGCCCTTTTGTTTTGGGGTAGTCTGGGGAGGATCAAGCTGATTTTTGCTTCTCGTGCTAACAGGAAATGCTTCTTGATCCTCTTCCTGTGGGAGGATGAAATCCCACATTCCTTGAAGTTCTACAACTTCTTCCTCGTCGGTCTGCCCTTCAGTGGTATTCTCTTCTTCTTCGTCTTCTTCAGACTCAACGTTTGAGACAACACTGGGTGGTTTTACCTCCATGGGAGGATTTCTTTTAAAAGTCCTAAAGGGCTTTTTCGAAGAAGTTTCTGCTACTTGTTTCTTGATATCGACCATCTCATTGGACATGGCTTTCAACACTTTTTGTAACCCTTCCAAATCGAAAGGATCTTTCGTTTTCTTCTTCTTGGTGTCTTCTTTGAAAGAGATCTTCTTTGATTTGCGTTCTTCTATAGCAGATCTCTTTTCTAGGGCTACCACGCGTCTTTCCACTACTAACGCTTCTGTCAAGTTGTCAACTAATGTGGTCTTGTTTGCCCTATCTACAAAGATAGCCAAGTTTGGGGGTAAAGCCGTGATGTACCATTCACATCTTACTTCCTCGCTGGGTTGTGAAGCAGCGGGGATTTTGTTGAGGATCTTACTGAACCGTAAGTTAAAATCTTTAATGGGTTCTCTAGCCTCAGCCTTAAGATTAGATAGGTCATTAATCAATGTCACCGTAGATCGGTCATCTCCAAACTTAGTGAGGAACTGACTTTGAAAAATGTCCCAGCTTGTGATGGATCCGGAAGGTAACGAAAAGTACCATGACCCGGCCGTTCCTTGCATTGTATAAGGGAAGAGCTGGACAACAGCGTCTTCGTTAGTAACTTCGTTGAGATTAACAGAAAGCATGAAATTATTGATATGTTCTTCGGCTAGCATACCTGCTTCTGGGTTGAATTTAGGTAGCCACTTCTCTGGATGGGCCGGTATAGGGCTCAGGGGTGGAGGCATTAAAACCGCCCCAGGATTGTTCCATGGAGACTGGGCCATCGTGGAGCTGCTAGCTAATGGAAGTGCAGAAACTGACCCCTGATGCTGAGAAGGTGAAGAAATCAGGATCTTTGATGTGCAAAGAGGAAGGTTTGTGGAAGACGGGTGAGTGAGTTGGAATGGAAAAGTGGGTGGTTGACTTCGCGGTGAGGGAGTTGATATGGATGAAGTGGATGAGAGAGTCTCTCCGTCAGACTCTTGAGGTGTTTTCCTTGCTCTTTTTCTAGTAGGAAGAGGGAGTTCACTTGGTTGTATGCCAAATTTTTCACTCTTTAATCTGGTAAGGGGATGAGAAGGGTTGTACTGCGAAGTCACGCTGCTTTTAGATTTATCAGACTTCTAGTTAAAAATGGAGAATCCCTGGAGTTTACGAATCAAAGTTTGAATTTCAGGGGGTTCACTAATAGATTGCTCTGATATATTCGAATATGTAGCAGTGGTGGATACTCGAGCGACTTCAAATTCCGGGTTTAACCGTGTTGGAGAAGTCGAGGGAGTTGATGAGGGTGTGTTACTCTCAGAATGGTATTTGGATATTGATTTAGGTGCCATTCATAGTTCATTCCCTCCTTCTAGCGCCAAATTATGTTGAGGGCCCCGAAATTGGGTCAACAACAAGGGGGATACCCACCCGGTCGGGAACCTGGTTGGCGGCTCCATGCCCGTTTGGTGTAGCGGGTCCGACTGGGGATGATGGGACCAGCTTCCCGTTCTAAGGGGTGTGTGTGTGTGTAGAAAATGGTGATGTGTGTGTGTATAAAATGATAGTAGAAAATCTGTAATTATTCCTGAACTAATCTAATTCTAAATTCTGAAATGACTTTATACTACTTTAATCTAACAAAAACAATACATCTAATCTACACTAACCCGGGACAGAATTTTTCCATTATGCAATCTAGAAAGATTTCACAGAATAACTGGTAATGAAGATTATTCAGCTATCATGAGAATATAAATCAATTAAGATGAACCATCTTGCGTAAGAAGTTAAGCAAAATGGTTGTGAACAGCATATTGCATAATCAGCTATTCATGTATTAAGCACAAATCAATGACTCCACCGTACAAAAGTGCCAAATGGTAGTCCACTAATTCATACGTTAACATATAAATAACATCAGCTGTATATTACTCTAAGAATGCAAGCAGAAACTAGTCAAGAGATAAAAGTACCATTTATGACTGATTTTAAACTTACAGACCTTAAGCAATAATGATCTATTTCTACTTGCTTCTAATGCCTACTAAGAGTACAGAAGTGCAACATCAGTAGCAGGTATTAAAATGCAAACATAAATAAATCTTGATCCGTCCATTCATCAAAAACCCCCTCCGAGGGTGCAAAAGTGCATGTTCTGAGGACAAGTTTTTTGACAAAATTTCGGACCCTTCTCCAATGCAACGAGAAGGGTTAAATACTAGTAACCGACTAATTTTACTTTACACAAATTCAGGGAACGGCTTCAAATGACCGCCCTTTTACTAAAAACAAATTTATTTCTAAAAACTGAATCTAATTTCTAACCGTTTCTGTATCTGTTCCTTAGTGCTGTAAGCAATGCGCTGTTCGCCCTGAAAGAGTCGGCTGTTTGTCCTTTCCTTTTGTTCGAGCTTGAAAATTAGAAACAACAAGCGCTGGCACCTCTTTCTGTTAGATTAGAAGATATTTTCGAAAACCTTTCTCTAGCTGGGTGTATTCGCTATGCGCACACTTAGTACAACCCAGTTTCTTTTCGAACTGATTTTGCTGTTGCTATTTCGGTTTCCGGTCGTGCGAATGACTCAATGAGTTAGAAGTCACGCTGTATGGACAATCCCCTGTTTCGAGAACTGTTTCCGTTCTTTGTTCCAGGCTTTTCTGGAGCGTCTTTCTTCTCTTGCGCTTCTTTCTCTGCTTTACCAAGTCTGAGCTTCAGGATCTTTTGTAAACATGCTGCTTTTGTGCGCCTTTGACTCTGAGTCTTGGACAGTCTATTTTCATCAGTGCCTGTTGGGCGATACTCTGGAATCCGTGGTTCTGCTGCATGCAGCATCCAATTGCGGAGGCATCTTCTCTCTGTTGTATTATTGGCGCTCTTCCCTTCTCCTTAGATGTTTCCTGCATATAGATTTATATCAGTTGCATGTCTTGCAGTTTACGCAAAGAAGAAGGGAAATGACGAAAAGATTGACATGAAAGCATTAAATTCTAATGAATGCGAAATTAATGACATTCATCATAACTTGACTCTTCGATAAATGCGATGCAATCATTTCTGGATATTCGAGCATGCGGTCATTAATTTCCCTTAAGGCGCGCTTTCAAATTTGGATCTACCGTGTATGTCGGAGAATTCTTGCGATGAGTTTTTTTTTTTGCGATTGGTATCACAGTATCGATGGCTGCGACGTTATTAAGTGTTATCGTAGATCGCAGATATCGCAGATCGCAGATCGCTAATATCGCAGATCGCAGATTTGCGTGGTCGCAGATCGCTAATATCGCAGATCGCAGCTTTGCATGGTCGCAGATCGCAGATCGCAACATCGCAAGGTTTACACTTTGTCATTTTGTGCTGCTCGTGTGGCATTGCGATGTGCGACGTTGCATATCGGCCATCGGCGTTTCTTTAGGTTCTCCTTTTTCAAACGCTCTTAATGCGCGCGATGCGATGGGTTCTCGCGTCGCTCCTTTTTAGTGTATTTATGTGCTTTGGGCAAGCGCTCCTTTTTCCGTTGCGACGCGATATAGCTTTTAGGGAGCTGATACAAAAGAATTTTTTAAACAAAAAATATTTTTTGGATTTTTGGCTAAGGGTCCCCCTTTGCTTGATGTTATTACTAATATCAAACGAAGAGGGTGGTTGTTGGTGACCACAACATGACCCTAATAACTCTTATAGAGAACAATTAATGCTATATGTCCCAGATATTATTGAAGAGGACAATTTTAAGGAACAATATTTGACTTGCGAGAATGCATACTTATTGTTTGAAAAAAACATAAAATGTAATGAATGAAATAATGACATGGACTAATTCTGATAGCCTAGCAGTTGAGTTTGAAAAAAAAAAGATAGAATTGTTTCATATAGATGTTTGATACATAGAGAAGCCGACAATAAGTACAAGTACTTTATCGAATGCATGTTTGAATGTGCGAAGTCTACATGTTCATGTGGATGACATTGTGTGTGATGAAGACCTAATTAATGCTATGATTATCTATATATAGTAAACACATCTAAAATTTCCTCCATTAAATACTCAATTTTGTAAATTTAATTTCAACCTATCAAATTATCTTCATGGAGTACTTGCCTACAAGAAAACAAACAGATTGAATCAATGAAACATGTTTACAACAATGGAATTGAACTTGTTTTTCATATGTATATTTCTAATGCTAAGTATGCATAATAAAAGTATATGTTGCACCAATTTTATCTGTTTCAGCAATATTTAAAGTGATAGCAATAGAAATGGAAGAATTCATGCCTGGTGATTACATTTTTTATTATTGTTGGTGATTTAAATATTGACATCAATTCAAATAACAAATGAAGTAAACAATTGTTAGAGTACGTGTGGTGCAAACAATTATAAGAAGTAACGAGGAATTTTATTTTGGGAAATAAGACAACTATTGATCACATTTGGACAAAGTTTCCTCTTCATCAATGTTATAGCTCCAAACCTCACTCTTGATGTTTGTGATGGTGCACTCATGGCCTAGGGCAACCCCTCCTTCTAGACATGGTCCAAAATTTAAAAAGCAGTGTTTTATTCCCTATATGCGACATTTCCCTGAGCTAAACGCGTGTGTACGCGGGTCTGTGTATACCCAACCCGCGTATATGTCTTAAAACACTTAAAAAAATAAATCTCCTTAATTTTGGGTGGAGATCATGGGTTTCACCTATTGATTACCTATTAGTGCCCGTGGCCCAACTGTTCCCAATGAATTCCCAACTAAAAAACTACTTTGGGAGAAGTATAAAAAGGCTTCAATGGGAAGGCCTAAAGGAGGAGAGAAGAGAGAGAAAGGTTACTTGCTGAGATTTCCCTGACCATGTCTGAAGATCCTAGTGCCTCCTGCACTTCCCCATTTACATGAAACCCTTGCTTCCTTGTGTGATGATGTCTATCTACTACTTGAGATATCATGGAGTAAGTCATGGAAGGAGTTTGTTAAAGGCTTGAGACTGGACGAATCCAAAGGACTGTTCCACTTGGAGCCTGCGAAAGGATGAATCAGGTGAAATTATTCCTTTCTGTAATTTATTTGTCTATAATAAAAGAAACACTTGTCTTTGTTCCTGATATAAATCTTCTTCATGTTTATGATATCCATGTTATGATTCATATATGAATGGTTGTTTAATTGCATAACTAACTACCTTTCAATATATTATGAAGATGATTTCTTTATGATGTTTACTCCATATACTACTGTACTTTCTTGAATTGATTGTTTTGCAGGTTGAAGGAGCAAAAGGAACTCCAAGAGGGTTTGGACCCTGGCAGGATCTTCTCAAATGAAGGACCCCCAAGTACGCCCCTTATTGTATAGTTTGTTTATATTAGCATTATGGCTATATGGAATGTGTGTTTCTCTGTATAGACAACCTCTGATCTGCTAGGGTATCAACCCAAGACCCTAGGGGAATTTATCCCTTAACAGAATTGGTGACTCTACTGGGGACAACACTATTGTTGTTCCTAGTTTGGGTTTATTCAAGCCAATCAGGGTTCAACTGTCTATTTTCTTGTTGTTGTTGTGTAGTTTGTTCCTGTAGGAACTTGAATTGTAAGTTTGATCAATTTCTTCAGACTATTTTTTGTTTTTTCTTGAAATCTTTTATATAAGCTGTTTTTCTTATTTACAGAAGTGTATATACGCATGTTTCCTTAAGTAAACCTGCGTATACGTAGGTTTCCTTAGGCTCAGTCGTGTATACACGTCCCTGTACATCAATACAGTCACGTATATCTTGTAATTTTCAAGATTTTTCAAATCTTTTTGTTTCTGAAGGTCTGTCTGTTGGTCTGATTCAGTCCTGAATAGTTACTTTTCTGTGACAGTCTTTAGTTTTACAGCAAGTATCTGATTTCAAATTCTCTCTAATTGTGGAAAGTGTTGCTCTTATTTGTCTTTGCAAGCGTCAACGTTTTTGTTTAAGCACGCAAGATTTCTTGCTAGGAATCTTGGCTGCTCTAATTCTTCAGGGCAGGAAGATTGATCTCAATCTTTGTGTCAAATCTTGTTTTGGTGACCTTTTTGTTTTCTTGTTGAAACTACATTTTTGATGACCATCTACTTTTCTTGTTTTTCGAAAGTTGTTGATAGACACTTTCTTGAAAATTGTCTTTTTGATCTTTTGGTCTTTATTGCCAAAACTCTCATTGCAACTTTTGATTGTTAAGAGCATCTCGAAACACATTTTTATGGTTGAGTTTTCATCCATTTTTTGTTGTCAGCTTGCAAAGTGTTTTGTTGCCGATTTTTCAATCATAAAGTTTTAGTCTTGTTGAGAGCACTTCTAAGAAGACGTTTTTGTTTTTTCTTTCGAAGAAAACTTTTGAAAAACTCGGTCTTGCTTTCTTGAACATTGTTTTGATTTAGTTTCTTTTAGTGAATGAAAGTGCCTTTTTTGTTTGTCTTGAAACTTGCTTTTAGTGTAGAGATGAAAGTGAGCATTAGGAACTCATATTCCATCTAAACATTTTAAGTGGCAAATCATATTGATAAATAAGTTACTTTCATTTCTTGATTTAGAGTAGTCTTAAGTCTTGCATCAACATGTACTCATTACATTAGGATAAATTTGCACATATTTTTAGGACATCCATAGTTTTGTTAACTTTTGTGAGTGTGAAGCGTGAATAAAAGAAAAGAAAAGAAAAATGTGTTGCTTTCTTTGAAGTTCCTCTGAACCTAGTAGAAATTTCTTTCATCGAAAAACGAAAACAAGTGCATTTTCATATATTTTGGTTTTTATTAATTTCTTTTGTGTCAAAACACCACTAGTTTCACTTCCACTTGTCCCTTGACTTAAATAACAACCCATTTAAACACAAGCGCTAATTAAAATATACTAGAACTTTTTAAATTGTCAAGTTAGACACACCAACAAGTTTTAGGATATTTTAGGGCCTTGGATTAGGCGAGTGGAGAGATAACTCTCCAAGGCCATTTCAACTGTCAAACATAGGAGTCTGAATAGTGAGTGAAAATCCAATAACGTTACGGAGACCAGGAAAGCTCCGGATCTGGGAGTTAAGCATGAGGGTTTTTGAAGATAAGAAAGAGAGATACCCCCTCTCCTACTTGTTGGATCCAACCTCAAGATTTTTCCGCCTGGCTTCTGATACGAATTGGTAACTTTAGTTGCTACTCCTAGGGATCTACACAGGTGGCTGTGGAGGGGAATCGTGCGGCACCTGAGGTCGACGTTGTATCACTCTCAATGGTACTACTGGAGGGAAGCCTTGCGAAGCTTGGGGGCTTGCACCAGCGCAGGCTGTTGTTAGGAGGTCAGTGTAACTTCTTCTATTACCTTCGCTGGTAGGAATGGGTCATCATTATCCCAGGCTATCTTCGAAAGGCCCCTTACTTCACTTTCTTGTATTTTGGTGTCTGGTCCTAATCACCCGAAGCGGAAATACTTGGAAGTTGTTTGGATGGCTAACTTCTTTTAGGGACTTTTTAGTGAATGTGTTTTGCTTCTTGTATATAGTTGGGTTTAGGTATTTTTATCTAGTCACTTTTTGGACTTTGTATCCTGAGTGACTGACTTGCCACTCGGCTGGTCTTGAAAGGCATTTGGTCGTTCTTTCGAAAGTTGTGGAGTTGCCTCTTCAAGGTCAAAGGTTTTGATTGCGTGTCCATCTTCCTTGAAAAGTAATTTCTACATTCCCGTAAGGGAAGGGTCTGCGAATCAGTTAGATATGGCCAATATTCCTGTGGAAGCCAACCAAGGTACCCTTCCAAAAGGACATCCTTGTGCTTTTCCTTTCTTTGGAAACATTGGTACTCCCTTGATGTCCACTTCGAATATTCCTGGGTTGAATCTTGGACTACCCATTTGGCTGTGGTCCACTCCGAATATTCCCAATGCTCTTCAAGCTTATCAGATGAATGCTTCATTTTAGGGGCATCACATGGGTGCTAATTGTTCATCTTCTTTCAAAGAGAAATCTCGGATTCCTTTTTCTCCTCCTTCCTATAATAAGAAATCTAAAATAAGGAGAAAGAGGAAGTCAAAGAAGAAGAATAATTTTATCCATTCATCTTCAACCTCTGCCAGTCATGTTGGAGATGAGCCTTCAGCCACTGCAAGTCATGCTAGGGGCATAAGTCTAGTCACTGCAAGTTATACTAGCAATTCATCTGTAACCTCTGCCAGTCATGTTGAATATGAGCCTTCAACCACTGCAAGTCATGCTGGGGGCACGAGTCTAGTCATTGCAATTCATACTAGCAATTCATCTTCAACCTCTGCCAGTCATGTTGGAGATGAGCCTTCAGCCGGTGCAAGTCATGCTGAGGGCACGAGCCTAGTCACTGCGAGTCATACTAGCAAAGAGTCAAGATCCACTGCAAGTCATGTTCAGGACTCTCCGCAAACCACTGCTAGTCATGTTGACAGATTGGAGGTTGATAAGAAACCTGGACGTAGAAGTTTTAAACCTAAGTTCCCTTGTAAGATATGCAAGGGAGATCATCTTACTCATTTATGCCTTGGTATTCCAGAGGTTCAAAGGATATGGTCTGAGTCTGAAATTTCTTCTACTCCTGGATCTGATATGGTTTCTCATCAATCCCATCAACCATTGGTTGATAATGTGGTAGAGCTAGTGCAATCACTAGATGATTACACTCCTCTTTTGGGGGGTGAAGTGCCTAACAAAAGAGTCAGTTTGATCTCTAGTACAGAGTCTTCTGGTATAGGGGGCATTTCAGTCTCTTTGAATGTTCCCCTCCAAATTCTAGGAGTGTCTCCTTTGATTGGGATAGTCTTGTTGAGCCTTGTCTTCCTTCCGCTGCAAGTATTATATCCTCTTTGACTTAGAAAGCTTTGGGTTGCCCAAATTTGTTGATAGCTCAGAGTCAGTTGTTGGCCTATGATAGAAGGCCTGGTGAATCTATGGGTGTTCTTCCTCAATTGCCTATCACTTTAGGTGGGAAGATTGTCTTAATCGATATGATGGTGGTTGATAGCCCTTTAGACTTCAATATGCTACTTAGGTGTGATTATGTCTATGCTATGAATGTTGTGGTGTCTTCACCCTTTCGAGTAATGTGCTTTCCTCAAAACGGGAATATTGTCACTATTGATCAGCTTGCATCTGATAATTACCACCCTAATTCAACTTTACTGCAGAATACCCCTTAGTTTGTTCCAAGTGTTCAAGTAGACTCTACCCTGCCATGGGTCAATTATGTTGCATTGAATCCTTAATGTTCAAACGCTTCTGAGAAGGATCCTTTGAATTATTATTCTCCTTCTTGGGACTTGGTCCTGGCAGTTGATTGAGAGATTCTTCCTATAGGGACATGGGACCCCTTAATTCTCTCTTTTGATCCTTATAATTCTCATGATTTCTCAGAATTTGATTTTCCTTCACAGGAGGAATTCTTTGAAGCCATGAATTTTGACTACCAAAGGAGTCCTTGGCCTGATCCCTGCAAGTGGTTTGTCTAGAAGAACTATTATACGTAAGTTGCAAGGTTGCATGGTTCCCTGTACCATATTATATATATAAGGTACGCATTTTCAAGTTTTGTATTCTATAACACAAAATTTTATATGAAGTTTATACGTGGGATGTATTAACTTCTTGTCTAGTGTTCCTATTTATGTTTAGAGAACTTGGGAGATTTATTCTTTGGAAGTTTATGGTTGGTCCGTTCTGACAGGTATTGGTTCTCAAAACTGGCATATAGGTTAGATTTTTCCACCTGCATTGTGCACTTATCAGTTTCCTTTCCCATTTTGGCCTTAGGATCGAACCCACCAAGTTATGGTGAGAAACCTTCTCATTGCTTAGAAGTATCATGACTTGTGTGGTAGAGCCTACCTTATCATGGGTGCCCTAGTTTAGTACCTTGTTGTCCCTTGGCACTTATACTGATGTTTTGTCCCTAGGCTTAGGAGTCCTCTTTAGTCCCACCATGACTTAAGCGCTGAAAACTCATTCCTCTTTGCTTCTTCATTTCATTCTGGCCTTATACCCTAGAGGCTCCTTTGTATCGAGTTGTACTATTGCATTGCATTTTGACCATTTGCACCCTTTTGGCCTTAAGCCGACTTCACCTGGACTCGTGTTTAAGCCAACTTTTGACCATGACTACTATGAAATCAAACTTGCATGCCCTTTCCTTTTGCAACTTGACACACCTTGATCCATGGAAGGAACACACCTTTGGGTGTCTTTGACCAGTTTTCACCTCCCTGCATTGAGCATAGGAACGTTCCAATCCCAAGAACTAGATCATCTACTTCACCGACACTCGTTCTTTCCACTGTACTATAGCATTATTTTATTCTTTTTCCAGCTTAATAGAAAAAGACAAAAAAACTTATATATTCCAAAAAATAACAGGAATGGGACAATATTTCCATTTATTTTTGGCAGTTAGAGTCAGTCGTGTCGCCCTTGAACAAAGCACTCAAAAACAAAGTGTCCTCTGTTTGGGTGGGATTTAGTTTGACTTAGGTACACCTTAACCTTGTTATTGAGTCAGTTCTCCCCCGATTGGTTATCTCTTCCAATCATATGGAGGGTTCGTTCGTGCCTCCTGCATGACGAACTTATACAGAGTCATCATATGCTACCACATAGTCACATTGAGTCGTGCTTTTGTTCAAGGGAAGTTAGCCTGAGTTGGCCTCTCTGCGGTGTCTCTTAACTCATTTTTCAGTCGGCCATCCCTGTTTATCAGCATCATGTCTATCATCACATCAGCTATATTGTTCCTTTACTCGTGCTGGTTTCAGAAGGTCTCCATTGACTTCTTGCTGGTGGGTCTTGTCCTTATCGACGATGACATCTTGCTCTGAGGATAGGCCTAGAGCTGCACCAAGGCCCTATTTTCATTATTGATAGGTCACCTTGTGCTCAGTATCGATTAGTATCATGGGTCTTTGATTGAGTGGTTTCCCTTGTGTTCGACATCAGCTTACATTATCACACATTGGGATTCATGCAGTACCTTGGTTTCCATTTGACCCTATTGGTGGATACCTTGCCTCTATGTTAGCTTTCATTATTGGTTGGTTCAGAGGGTTTCTATTGTGTGCTACTCACATCTTGTGTACGTCAGAAATGTACTTCGGTCGGGTTACTACATCTTTTTCATCTGATTCCTTCCACATTATTGGCCTATGAGTTACACTCATGCTAGATTGATGAAGGATGCCTTAATGCCTTCCTTCTAGCGGATCTTTCCCTATCGACTATGACTCATTGCTCTGGGGCAAAGATCTAGAGTCCATTTGGCAGTACCTTGGGGTTTGCAGTCATCAGTGGCAGATCCTTCGCTATCGACAGTGGGAAACCATCATTGTCTCCTGATTGATAGATTCTTATAGGTGTTTGACTTCAGCTCATCCATTCACACTTGTTAGATTGCACTGGGTACCTTGACGCTCATTATCATTATCGGTGAGTAGTCTCACGTTTGTTAACGGTATACATCAATGGCTGGTAATCAAACGATTTCTCACATGGTCGAATTCAGATCATTTATTCCCATGGTGTAGAAATGTACCATAGCAGTTGGTGAAGAACTCAGGTTGTATCAACATTCATTGGTTCACTTGACAGTTGCTCCTGTTGCTGCTAGTTGATACCATTTCACCTTATATGTTGCAGTCAGTCATGGTGACATTCTATATGCTGGCACCTGAGTTTGCAGTGTAGTACCATCCTATTCCATCATGTTCATTAGTTACCTTTTGTGATCAGTCTTCGATATCAGTGATCTGATTCATTCTTCAGCATCATTGACATTCTTATATGTGATATTCAGACATGTACTTGTTCGATCGTGATCAGATGATCCATTATGTATTTTCCATTTCTATATACTTGTATACTTAGTGGATCTGCTTGTACTTGATATGCGGACATGCTTTACTTTCTATGAGCATGGGTATGCCCGCCTCAAATAGTGTTTCTTTCTGATCTCCTTTTGTGGCTTGGCAGGCTGAACTCTACTGAAGTCCTTCTCAGTTTTTGACAAATTTCCTTTCCATGAACTTGCATAATACATTTCGGCCATCATGTACCCATTCTAATGTCATATATTAGGGGGCATCTGTTATAGCTCCAAACCTCACTCTTGATGTTTGTGAGGCTGAACTCATGGCCTAGGGAAACCCCTCCTTCCAGACCTGGTCCAAAATTTAAAAAATAGTGTTTTATTCCCTATATGCGATATTGCCTTGAGCTAAATGTGTGTGTACGTGGGTCTGTGTATACCCAATCCGCGCATATGTCTTAAAACACTTAAAAAAATAAATCTCCTTAATTTCGGGTGGAGATCACGAGTTTCACCTCTTGATTACCTATTCGTGCCCGTGGCCCAACTATTCCCAACGAATTCCCAACTAAAAAACTACTTTGGGAGAAGTATAAAAAGGCTTCAATGGGAAGGCCTAAAGGAGGAAAGAAGAGAGAGAAAGGTTACTATGTTGAGATTTCCCTGACCAAGTCTGAAGATCCTAGTGCCTCCTGCACTTCCCCCATTTACAAGAAACCCTTGTTTCCTTGTGTGATGATGTCTATCTACTACTTGAGATATCATGGAGTAAGTCATGGAAGGAGTTTGTTAAAGGCTTGAGACTAGACGAATCCAGAGGATGGTTCCGCTTGGAGCCTGCGAAAGGATGAATCAGGTGAAATTATTCCTTTTTGTACTTTATTTGTCTATAATAAAAGAAACACTTGCCTTTGTTCCTGATATAAATCTTCTTCATGTTTATGGTATCCATGTTATGATTCAATATGAATGGTTGTTTAATTGCATAACTAACTACCTTTCAATATATTATGAAGATGATTTCGTTATGATGTTTAGTCCATATACTGCTGTACTTTCTTGAATTGATTATTTTGCAGGTTGAAGGAGCAAAAGGAGCTCCAAGAGGGTTTGGACCCTGGCAGGATCTTCTCAAACAAAGGACCCCTAGGTACGCCCCTTATCATATAGTTTTCTTATATTAGCATTATGGCTATATGGAATGTGTGTTTCTCTGTATAGACAACCTCTGATCTGCTAGGGTATCAACCCAAGACCCTAGGGGAATTTATCCCTTAACAATCAATGTCACATTCCTATTTCACATTCATACTAGAGTGATCATGATGCAGTTCGTGCTTCACTACACTTTGTGTGATTCTTTTCTTCTTCACAATAATAATTATATTTATATTAATTATTATCAAAACATTGGCTCTTCCCAACTATGTACATAGAGTTTAGCAGGGGTGGTTTTAACATTCCCCATATTTAAGCCAATATTATTTACAAAATCATTCAGACCAAAAAATGATGTTAAAAAACATCCCAAAAATCCCACACTACAACTATATACCCTATAGAAAATACTAAGTGTTATGCTCCTATACCAATAGGTGTCATATTTCATGATTGACTTGATGAGCTATGAATATATTCATACCTTTCCTTGTTGCAAAGGTTTTCCATATCTTCAAAAAATCAAAAAATTTAAAAAATGTAAAGAGGGTATACCCTAAAAGAAAAATCAAACGGTAAAAAGAATAAAATGGTCAAAAAATAAGAAGAAATGAACCCCAAACAAAAATAAACGAGGAAAGTGTGCAAGTCTAAATGCCACTACTACTTCATTTTCTGTAATAAGCAATTGTGTGCAGCTGGTTAAGCTTATGCCTCAATTGATGAAGATTCAAACTGTTTAAACTTGGCTCATTCATTTTTCAATTTCATGTTGTAGAGATAGAGAATAAAATTTGACCAAACTGTTTAATCTTGGCAGATAAGTAGATAGGTAGAGTGAATAAAAGGAGCTCAACAATTCAATCTGAGCCCTTGGCTGTAATAAGGTTAGACTTAGATAGATTTCTATATGTAAAATAAAAAGTGTGATAAGGGTTTGCCAATTCAAGTGCACCCTAACAAAGAAGAAACAATGTCAGGCTAAAGTGGGTAGGGTAGGTAGATGGTGTTGTAAAATGATACTTGTGATGGATCATGTCTCTAAATGTGTTAACTTTTACTTTATCACAAGTGCAAGGCAGACATTACACTTGATGCAGTTCAAGCAAGACAAGGTCAAATAACTAACTTCCATTCACATTTTTCCCTAAAGATTTCACTAATTCCCCTAAAGTATTAAGGTCTTTGAAAATTAAAGGGGCTCAGAGCATTTCTCTAACTTTTGGAGGGACCGGACCCTTGGCCCAATAATCTAAAAAGCCTAAAGTACTTAAAAACCATCATTCATTCATTCTCACAAATTTTTCCTAAGTAAAATCTCATTTTACTTAGGAAAATTACACAATATTACATAAACCCCCTTTCACTTTAGCCTAAGTTAAATATACTCTTTAGATGTTTTACTTAGAGCTTATTCTCATTTTTATGTCATATTAACCTTTAACCTATATTATATAAGTCCCGAAAAAACATTCCCCTTCCCATATTATTTAATTATATATAAATCCCCGACATTTTATATATTCTGCCCCCGGGTTGAATACAACCATAATTAGCAGTTAAAAGGGATTAATGAGTTTATTAGAAATTCATTAACAGCCTAACCACTCCTCGCATTGTCCCCGATATGATTAAAGTTGTTAAATGTATCAATCCCGCCACAGTTAAGGTCCCGCTGTATCCCGCTCCCCGTTCACTGTCCGATCGTTCCTCATTCATCCGACCGTTGACATCTATATTACACCCCCCCTTGTTATAGATATTTTTGGGCCCTACAACCCCAAGCATGAAATGTCCATAAACCAAGGGCTCCTAAGTCCCTAAAAGTGTTGTTCTAACCCCTAAAGGAAAAAGGTCAACAGATTATAGCTTCTCCCAGAAGTTCTCCATGAGAAACTGCTCAGAATTGGTCAAAACAGGATCATTGCAGCTGCTCCACTAGCTAAGTGCATTGCATCTCACCTAAATACACTGTGAGGGTGTGTTGCATTTCAAAAGTCCTTCTGTGGGGTGCGATGGGCGAGAAATGACAAATGGCAGTGTCATCCGCGAGGTGGAGAGGCAATGGAAGCTTCCAGAATCTTCTCCTGTGACACTTGCCTCACTAAATTCGACCAAGGATGAGTAAGAGGCCCTCAGTCTCCAAGTGGAAGCAAGAACTATCAGAGAGAAGACACTAATCAAATCACAAACTGACTCATCCCCCTTACAGATATCTATATATGGATCCCTCATCCCAGAGATCCAAAGGCTGGAATTTTGCATATTGTAGGGAATTGCTGTTGGTTTCTAGAGACAAACATCAGATTGTTGGGTGATCTAAGCTTTGTTTGAGGTGAAGAGGGGCTTCTTTGCTGGGAGGTTGATGCTGGGTCGGAACAACTGGTTGTAACTCCTCCTGGATCTTTTCTTGTTTATCAATAAAAGCTATTTGAGGTTTCCTCCATGCTTTTGTATCATTGATGCTTGTTACATTTGTATGGTCAATTTACATCTTATCCTAGATTGTTTATGATTATAGATACATGTCTTTGTATAGTGCTATGCTTCTGTGATCTTACAGGTACTTTGTGAAGCTGGGCGTGCAAGGGAGCAAGTAGCTAAGGATTATCAAAGAAGAGAGGGATCGAATCAAGGGATTAGCGCAAGACAGAGGTTGGTCTTTCTGTTCCTCTCTATCTATAATTCATAAAGGAAAAACATAAGTAGCTTTTCTCTGTTTGTTTCTAAGGCAGCTGTCACACCTTAGTGGGATAGAGCAGTTCTATATAGACACTTTTCCCTGTAACAAAATGGCGACTCCACTGGGGAGATAATTAGTTTGTTTGTTTATCATTCTTTGTTGTCTATTTCATAAACTTACAAGTAGCATTCGAACTGCATTTTCCATAACAAATGCAAAGTAGACAACTGCTACTTCAATCCATCTAATGGATCTGTTTATGATTTAAACAACTGATTTAAAAACTATCTGATTTCCCTTGTGATAGCTCTTAGATCCTCCTTAGATCTACCCCTGATTGTTGCATTACTGATTGCTTTTTTACTCGGCAAAAAACCAAGAACTGAACTGCAAACTGTGACCCAGAGACCGAACAGAGTCTCGTTTCTGGCCCAGCGCAGGTACTGTTCAGAGATTCTGAATTTCAGCACACTTCCCGAGTGGATAACCTGCGTTGCATTTCAAATTCTCTGTGTTACAGGTGCGCTGATCAGACTAGCTCTGTGCAGTTGTGGTTTCTGTGGATCATTCTTTCCAGTTCTATTCCTGAATTTTGCTGCCTGTGATCAGTATATGTTTGTTTGAAACCCCTTTTCCTTGCTTTTATTCCGCCTCCTTTGTACAAAAGAACTGTAGATGTTTTTGTGTGTTTGTTGAGTCATTTACAGTTCTCCTTTGCAAAAGTAGCGTAATCGTACTGTCATCCTTTGATTTGAAACAGTCACAAGTGTCGATTTCAATCGTAGGAAAGAGTTTGATTGCTGTTGATGGTCGATTATCCTGTTACTGTTGCTTTTGGTTTGAATTTGTAATTTTATAGTGTCAAGAACGAGTATTCATTTCAAAATCGTAAGGTGTTGTGATCGTCTCCATTTTTTATTTCGAAAAGAAACTTGTTTATATTTGTCGCTTGAAAAGAAATTCAGATTTGTGCATCAGCTTTCTTTTTAGCATCCATATACTAAGAAAGTCGAAAAAAAATACATGCATGTGCATTTGCATATAGACAGTCTGATTGGCTTGATTTAGGAAAGTGCATTTAGAGTGTGCTCTTTGCTCTTTGTGAAAAGATTCTGTCTTTCTTTTCCCTAGTAGCTAGGATTTTCATTGCATAAAAGAAGATAAAAAGTTTGTTTATCATCTTAGATTGCATTTTAGGAATTACATCTACATCTCGTGGTGAACCCGAAAGGAAAACTTCATAAACAAGATCAACATAAAATAAATTCAATGAATCTAACAACGCTTTGGAACTTAACGCACAACATTTAGAAGTCTAGGCTAGAGACGTATTCTGGCATCGTAAAGCTTGGTAATTGTTGTTCTCACTGATGGTTGGGTGATTCCTCCACTTTGAGGCGATAAGTGCCAGTACGGACTTGTGCTCCCACGTACCGTTGAGTATATTTTGGGAGACCCCAATAGGCTTAAATCCTTTATCCATAGGAAGCCGTGTCTGCTGCCCTATCAATCGCAATGCACTGAACACAGCATTTGGAAAGATTGACTGCCGTACCGTAAAAAGTATTCTGTAGTTTTGCGATTGGTTTGGTACTCCCTCTACCTAGATTTCCAGAGCAGTCCCTTTCGTTCCTTTTCAGACTCCTTAACAGAAAAGGTCCATCTGAGCACTTGTCACTTCAGGCTCATTAAAAATCGAAGGCGACTAGAGTCATCTTTTGTTTTTTCTCGACTCTTAAAAACTGAAAAAACAAGTTGTGTCAAGACGTCTAAATTCATTTAATTCAAAACATACTTCCCCTTTATTTTAGTTGATCGAGTAATCCACAATCGTGGAAGAAAGTCAATTGAAACCCCGTCGTTCACGGAGGCTTATGAGTCAACCGTCTTTGTCTCCGGAATCGAAGCCAGTACGGGCAAAGCGAACTCGTTTAACCAGTTCCAAATCTCCTATTAAAGTTAGAACAAGTGTTCCAATGACATCAGAGACTCCGGTTACTCCAAACATTTCTGGAATCCCTGCCTCTACAGAAGAAGTTCAGCAGCTACAGAAGGATAGTGATACTGATCCTAACCTGAGAGTAAACACTTGTGTTACCGAACTAGTTCCATCTACAACTGGTTCGAAGATTCTTGCTCTTCAAACATCTGTCGCTGCCGATTCCATACCTTCTTCGGCACCAGAAATATTTTATGGACCCGACGGTCTTCCCCTTCCACCTGGTCTAATTGCCATAGAAGAAATTGTAGAAGATCCTCCAACGAGTACTCCATCGCAATTTGGAGTTGGGATCACTTTATATCCTTCTTCATCAGAATTTAGTCTACCACCAGTGGAAGCTCCTGTAGAATCGCTAGGTAATCTTTTGGATAGACTACAAATGTCTGAACAACCGTCAACATCTAGGACTATGTTGTCTGACACAATGACGGCAAAACTCCCTGCTATCACTCCGACAATGTTCGCCGGTATACCATCTGTCCCAACTAGCTCTCAGCCGCTAGCAGGAGCCCACTCAGGGGCTATTTCGACAGTATGGTCTGTTCCTGTTTGTTCATCCGGAATAATATCCGGAAACTCTTATGTTGAGTCTCAACAAATTGATCCATTTGGAGGTCAATTTGGGCAATCCAGTCCCCAAGGGAAAACAATTCCCTTGAGTTATGGATTACCACCGTATGGGGGGCAGTATAGCCTTTCATTATCCCCTCCGGGAGGATATCATACGGGAGTTCACAACAACATTCAGGTTATACTGGAATTACCTCAAGCGGTTGGGTACCAATGCTAGGTCTCAACAACCAAGAGTTGTATATTCGATGCAACAATGCTTACCTATGTCAAATATCCCAACTACACCAGCTATTGTGACGGTGTCGTAAGTTCAAGCGCTGCCTATTGTATGCCAACCTCAAGTTTCTCAGGTTGTAATGCAACAGCCCCTTGACCCTGCGACTCAACCACAATCACCGACCGGTGGAACGACACAGGTTCAGACGGGTACAATTACCCCTCATCTTGGTCAAACTGTTAGTATCGAGCAATAGCACATGGCTTCACAACCATGGCTGGTGCAATACCAACAACCGCAATTCCAACAAGTATACCAAGGTTCTGAGCAACAAATCTTTGCTAACAGTGGACAACCGTACATTCAAAACAGTCAAAATCAACCATTTTACAATGGTCATGCCCACCAACGTTACCAAACATACCAGCATCAAATGCATTATGCCGGTATGCAAAGACCAACTTCTCAGGCAATCCCATCTTATCCTGGGTATGCTTCGCCTAACCTGAATCAGCAGTTACCCTTTGCGGTAACTTTATAGTTACCTGATTTAAATAGGTTAACAAACGATCCAATCGCTTACGCCCCTTGGTGGCTAGTGATTCCGCATAAACTTCCATCAGGTATTCCTAAATTTAATGGAAATTCGGGTGAAGATCCATCGAATCACGTGATGACCTTTCATCTATGGTGTTCGTCAAACACCCTAAATGATGATTCGATAATACTTCGCCTCTTTCAGAGGACGTTAATGGGTCCAGCGGCAAAATGGTACATCCAATTACCTAGAGCTTCGTTCGACAACTTCAGTACCTTAGCCACAACCTTTTTAACCCATTTTCAGTTACCAATAAGGTAAGAAACGGGAACAGAACTTCTTACCGATTTCAAACAGATGACAGCCACTCACATATCTGCTCATATACATGAATGGTGACGTCATCGTAGAATGGTAAAAACGTATGTCCCCGATCACCTCTTAACTGAATGGTTTATCAAGTCATTACTACCTTCCATCACGGAAGATGTGGCAAAGGGGGGAGTCGTAACAGAAGAGCAAGTTATCGCTCATGCGCAATATCTGGACTTGATTTACACTCAGTCCGGCACGCTCTATGATAAAATACCTGACGCCCCTAGACCGGAATTCTCAATTCCTCCTCCTCCTAAATCAAATAATGACTCTCATGCCAGCGATGGCGTTGTTGGAAATAATACTGAGAGGGGGGGTGAATCAGTATTATCTAGTTCTTTTTAATAAATCTTCCTTATTTATACTTTGAATTATTCTTGTATGTCAGTACCATAAAACAATGAGCATGAACAAGAAAAATAGATAGTCACACCAAAGAACACCAGATGTAATGTGGAAACCCAATGTGGGTGAAAACCACCTACTGCAATATGTCTCTATCTTCTTTCAATTAGAAACTCCTTTTACAATGATTTTTTACTGGTGCAGTCCTTTACCAGTACGCAGGATGCAACCTGCAGAGAGCTACAACTCCCTCTCGTTTTCCAGTCTCTCCTGGAATGGAGCTACAACCCCCTACTTCTTTTCTTTCAAGGACCACTTTTCATAAATTTTCAAACTGGATCCATAAACATCAAATGATCATCAAGTACAAGTAAATCACCCAGTCAACTGCAGTAACCAGATCAATAGTAACAGAAAACTAAACCCAGAACACCTTATCAACAGAGAAAAGTCAGTCAAATAAAAGCCTTAAGACAGGTACGCAATTTTTCTTTATCTGGCATGCGTTGCTACGCACTTCGCCTTCTGCACCTCTGCATATCCCCGCAGAGAGCCTTGAGCTGCACTGCGTATCCACGCACTGTTCCTTTAAATGTGCCGCGTACCTTCACTGTGCCCACGCACCCACTGCTTCTATCGCGCCGCGTACTACTACTGTGGCCACGCACTCTAAGATGCTATCGCGCCGCGTATCTACGCACCTGCGGCTTCTGTAGCGCCGCGTACTTTCACTGTGCCTACGCACCTGAACCTCTGTCGCGCTGCATACCCACGCACTGCGCCTTCTTCTGCTCTGCGTACCCACGCACTGCGCCTTCTTCTGCTGTGTGTACCCACGCACTTGCACTGTTAATCACCTGCGTACCTTTGATTAGGGCCGAATTGGCAGTCCCCCAGTGTGCCACCGATAGTCAGATGCCCAGATCTGATCATGTGCTCGAGAGATCACACTTCATAGATTCACTTTCAACTTCACTTTTATATAGATCAAGCTTTTAAACCGATAACCCAATATTTCAGATCTTAATATATTCAATTTGCAAAAGATACCTTAGCCAAGAGATCTCCTTCCCTATTTATAGTCAAGCCCTTATTCACACCATGGGACAAAACCATTAATAACCAATTCAAGGGATCCAAACTGGGGCAAAATTAGATCCTATACCACGGGCCAAAACCATAGAATCAAGAAAGGCGGGCTAAATACCACGGGCCAAACATAAGAAACCCCATGTGAGCGCGCTTCTCTACCTTGAAGTAAGTGAACTGGGGGTCTGCACCTTCTGAATGGGTGACCTGCGTGTATGGCCGCAGCTCCTGCATGGCGTACCTGCGGGTACGCATGCTTTTCACTGAGCATATGCGTACCTCTTAATTTTTATCATTTTGAGAGCCTGATCAGAGTTTTGCCACTTGAGGGTGTTGCCATCAAGTACAACATCTGTAACATAGAGCCATACCAGAATCATAATGCCAACAATCTCCCCCTTTGGACTTGATGGCAACCTCAAGATCCTCAACGTCATTCTCCCCCTTTGACATCAAGGGCAAAGGGTTATGCTCCCCCTGAGAACATGCTCCCCCTGACTGTAAACCAGATCTGCAAAGAAGAACCATAATCCACTAAACACCATAAATGACCATGAAAGAGATAGAGGCATATTGCAGCAATATTCAGACCAGCATCCATGATCTCCTTCTGTACTTCCTCCATAATGCCAACAATGCATTATATGCTCCCCCTGAACCTGTGCCATTCGATCTTCGACCAATCCGCAACCCAGCACATGTACGCATATACCCCAGATGAGCCTTGCGTACAACCAACAATCAGAAGAGATTCAACAATATGATGATGCATCAACAACCCCCAGCTTTTGCCTGAGGTATTCAAAAGTCTCCCTGGGCAATGGTTTGGTGAGTATATCAGCAACTTGTTCCTTAGAAGGAACATATTCCAACTTGACCTTTTGTTCAAGCACTTGTTCCCGGAGAAAGTGATACTTGATTGGTATGTGCTTGGTCTTTGAATGCATGACTGGGTTCTTTGAAATGCTGATTGCACTTGTATTATCACATAAGATGGAGATGGGTGGAATACAAGTGATCTAAAAATCTTGCAAGGTCTGCATCATCCAAAGAAGTTGAGTGCAGCAAGATGCAGCAGCAACATATTCCGCTTCAGCTGTAGACAAGGCAATCGAACTCTATTTCTTGCTGAACCAAGATACTAATCTGGAACCCATAAAGAATGCACCACCACTTGTGCTCTTCCTGTCATCCACGCTTCCGGCCCAATCTGCATCTATATAAGCATGAAGTGTGAGATCTGTATCTCTAGGATACCATAAGCCATAGTTTTGAGTTCCTTGAAGATATTTGAAGATTCTCTTTACTGCCTGAAGATGAGTTTCCTTTGGATTTGCCTGAAATCTTCTAACTATTCCTACTGCATGCATTATGTCTGGTCGGGTACCTATCAAATAAAGTAGACTTCCAATCATAGATCTATAGGTTGGTTGATGCACTGCTACTGATTCATCATTTGCACTGAGGCTACATCCTGTGACCATGGGTGTACATACTGGTTTTGCATCTTCCATGCCATATTTCTTCAAAATCTGCTTGAGATACTTGGTTTGAGACAAAAAGATCCCTCCTTCTTTTTGCTGGATTTGCAAACCAAGAAAATATGTCAGTTCTCCCAGCAAGGACATTTCGAATTCTTTCTGCATTACCAAGGCAAAGCTTTGACTCATAGCTTCTTCATTGCTGCCAAAGATAATGTCATCTACATACACAACAAGTATTAGCAATTTTTCGTTTTCAACTTTTATATAAAGATTTCTATCTGCTGATCCTTTTGAAAAACCTTGTTGATGAAGATATTTGTCCAAATGATATTACCAAGCCCTTGGAGCTTGTTTGAGACCATAGAGAGCCTTTTTCAATCTGCATACAATCATTTCCAAGAATGAAACCATCTGGCTGCTCAATGTATACTTCTTCTTCCAAGTCTCCATTCAGAAAGGCTGATTTCACGTCCATTTGAAATACTTTGAAGTTTTGAAAGCTTGAGAGAGCAAGGAACATTCGGATGGCCTCAAGTCTTGCAACAGGAGCAAAAGTTTCTTCAAAATCTATTCCTTCTTGTTGCGCATACCCTTTACAAACAAGTCTGGCCTTGTTTCTAATTACTTCTCCATTTTCATTCAATTTATTTTTGAAGACCCATTTTGTCCCTATAACATTCTTATCCTTTGGTCTAGGAACCAACTCCCAAGTGTTGTTCTTTTCGATTTGCTCAAGTTCTTCATCCATTGCTTTGACCCAACATTCATCTTTGCATGCCTCTTTCACATTTTGTGGTTCAGTGGAAGAGAGTAATACCAAATAGCTTGAAGCTTCTGCAATTGTTCTTCTTGTTTGTACACCTGCTTCTTTCTGCCCCAAAATCTGAGATTCTGGATGATTCTTCTGAACATATCTAGATGGAGTCTTCTCTTCTATCCTTATCTGCTCCTCTGGTTCTTCTTGAGGTTCTTCTTCTTCATCATTCTGTCTTTGAGGGTAGTCTTCATCTTCTTCGATATCTTCATGATTTACTTGCCTAGGAATGTATCCCTTCTCATCAACCACTACATCAATGCTGTCAACAATTCTTCCAAGTCTTTTATTGTAGCACTTGTATGCTTTGTTGTGTGGAGAATAACCAAAAAGAATGCCTTCATCTGCTCTAGGTTCAAGTTTGCCAAGTTGCTCATCAGTATTCTTAATATAGCATTTGCTCCCAAATATTTTGAAGTGCTTTACCAAAGGAGTCTCACCATACCAGAGCTCATGAGGAGTTTGAGTACTGTTCACCCGGACATTTGTTTTGTTGAGAATAACAACCACAGCATATGCAGCTTCACCCCAGAAAGTTGCGGGAGTTCCAGACTCATCAAGCATAGCACGAGCCATTTGTTGGACTGTTCTGTTCATTCTTTCCACTACTCCATTTTGCTGAGGAGTTCTAGCTGTAGAGAATTCTCTTCTTATCCCATGTTCTTCACAGAAATCGAAAAATTCATTTGAGGTAAACTCCCCACCTCTGTCAGATTTGAGGCACTTAATTTTGTATCCTGATTCATTTTCAACCAAGGCTTTAAAGGATTTGAATTTTTTGAATGCTTCATCTTTGTGCTTCATAAGTCCTAACCAGACAAACCTGGAGAAATCGTCAATGAATAATATCAAGTATTCTTCTCCTCGAGGTGTCCTTTTCCTGAATGGTCCACATACATCTGTATGTACAAGCTCAAGAGGCATGCTAGCTGATCCTTCCTTCTCTGGAAAGTTAGTTCTGGTTTGCTTTCCAAACTGACATGATTTGCATATGGTGTTGTCTGCAATTTTGATATCTGGAAGACCGCGATCTGCCTGATATTTGCATGCTTTCCTTATTTGTGAAAAGCGTGGATTCCCCAACCTCTAGTGCCATAACCAATGTTCATCATCCTTGCTTAGATAGCATTGTTGTTGTCCTTCTTCAAATATGTATAGATTATTTGGAGTTCTTTCACCTTTGATCACCATTTTACCTGTATCAAGATCACGAACAAGACATCCATTTGATCTAAATATCACCTCGTTTCCTTGATCACACATCTGGCTGACACTCAGAAGATTATGCTTCAATCCATCAACATACAAAACATTTCCAGCTTTGACCTTTTCTTTTAACTGAGCAGTGCCTTTTCCTTTTATAGCTGCAGGAGTATCATTTCCAAAAGAAACTTTCTTTCCCTTTTCTAAAGCAGAATATGATTCAAGTTTTTCTTTATCACCTGTCATATGCTTCGAACATCCACTGTCAATGTACCATAGATTTTCCTGTCCCTCTGCATAAAATGCTATCCCACATCTTTCTGTTTGTGGTTCCTTTATTCTCCATGTTTTGGTGCTTGAGGCTTGTTCCTTTGTCTGCTGAAACCTGCTCCTGCATTCAGAATCTTCATGACCAAAGTTATTGCAAATAGAACATTCAACTTCATTTTCAAGAGCCGAAAAGTTGTTATAGGTCCTTTTTGTAATCCCGGTCATACTTCTTTGTTTTTGAGCTTCTCTAGTCATGATTGTTTTATATGCAACACATTGAGTTGCTTTGTGACCAAAGTTATGGCAAGAGAAGCATTGTCCATTGAAGAAACTTCTGCGATTATTAAATCTTCTGGCCAAATGATTGTAATTTCTATTGTCATCCATTCTTGAAGCAAATTGAGAGGATTTTACCTGTGGCTGGTTGTAGCTTTTGTTCATCCTTAGGATGGATTGCCCCTGGTTTACCTGATAGTCTTTGTTTGATGTAATTCGTCCCTGCTTTACCTGGTGATCTTCATTGTGCTTTTGCTCATTCCTTCTTGCTGCATCAAGATAACTCTTTGAGGTGGATGGTTGAGAAGTTTCTCCATTATAGCCCAGACCTGTCTTGTTTAGAGGAGAACGCTGTACATTGATGATCTCATTCAGAGTTTTAGATCCTTTGACAAACTTAATATTAATAGCCTTTGTTTTCTCAATCTCTTTTCTAAGACCAACAATTTCACCTTCTAACTTTTCAAGATATTTTTCTTTTTCATCAATTTGAGATTGTAGGGTAACAATGATCATATTCTTTTCTTCTATACATGTCTTGAGTCTAGAAATTTCTTCATAAAAGCTATCCACATCTATAGCATCCATGTAATCATCATCTTCAAATGCCATTAAAATTTTATAGTCATTACCTCGTTCATCTTCATCACTATTTGATAGACCATCACTATCTTCATGAGTGTAGTAGCTTTTCTTATTTGCATTCTGTTTCTTGTTCCATCTAGCAGGTTCCTTTCCTTTCTCAATCTTATCCTTATGTGGACATTTCGCAGCATAATGACCTACTCTTCCACAAGCAAAACATTTAAAAGGTAACTTACCTCTAAACCTTCCAGTACCCCGTTGAAGATTTCTGACAAAATTTGATTCTTCTCCTTCTTCTGGCACGTGACTTGCTTCATAGTAGTCTCCTTTGCCTGAAGCCTTGAAATCAGCTTCTCTCCTGTCTGATGGACCTCCTTTCTCATTTCATAAGCAGTTAGAATCCCGTGTAGCTGAGACATAGTAAGAATTCGTAGATTTTCCTTTTCTTCTATTGCAGACACTTTAGATTCAAACTTGGGGGACAATGATCTTAAAACTTTTTCAACCACAATAGCCTCTTTTATTTCTTCACCCAAGTTTTTCATGCAATTAACAATCTCGTCTACCCGAAGAAAATAGCTAGCCACACTTTCATCATTATACATTCTGAGATTCTCATACTGAATCTTGAGGGTTTGAAGTTTAGCACGCTTTACCTGTTCATCTCCTTCGTAGCTCAAGACAATCTTGTCCCATATTTCCTTTGCGGATTTATATTGCATAACCTTTACGAATTCTATTTGAGATAAGCATCCCAACAGAGTATTGACTTCTTTAGCATTTGTTTCATATTTCTTCTTCTCGGCCGAATCTGTAGGAGTAGCTGAAGGAAAAGTGTAGCCTGTATCTATGATATCCCAAACTTCTGTACCAAGAGATTGAAGATAGGTAGTAACTCTTACCTTCCAATAATTGAAGTTTGTCCCATCAAAAATTGGTGGCCTGATTGATGCTTCCCTCTCGTAATTGCTCATGATGAATGATCTTCCTTCAAGCGATCAAGCTTCTCTGAAGGACCTGGCTCTGATACCAATTGTTGGAAATAATACTGAGAGGGGGGGTGAATCAGTATTATCTAGTTCTTTTTAATAAATCTTCCTTATTTATACTTTGAATTATTCTTGTATGTCAGTACCATAAAACAATGAGCATGAACAAGAAAAATAGATAGTCACACCAAAGAACACCAGATGTAAGGTGGAAACCCAATGTGGGTGAAAACCACCTGCTGTAATATGTCTCTATCTTTTTTCAATTAGAAACTCCTTTTACAATGATTTTGTACTGGTGCAGTCCTTTACCAGTACGCAGGCTGCAACCTGCAGAGAGCTACAACTCCCTCTCATTTTCCAGTCTCTCCTGGAAGGGAGCTACAACCCCCTACTTCTTTTCTTTCAAGGACCACTTTTCATAAATTTTCAAACTGGATCCATGAACATCAAATTATCATCAAGTACAAGTAAATCACCTAGTCAACTGCAGTAACCAGATCAATAGTAACAGAAAACTAAACCCAGAACACCTTATCAACAGAGAAAATTTAGTCAAATAAAGGCCTTAAGACAGGTACGCAATTTTTCTTTATCTGGCATGCGTTGCTATGCACTTCGCCTTCTGCACCTCTGCGTATCCCCGCAGAGAGCCTTGAGCTACACTGCGTATCCACGCACTGTTCCTTTAAATGCGCCGCGTACCTTCACTGTGCCCACGCACCCACTGCTTCTATCGCGCCGCGTACTACTACTGTGGCCACGCACTCTAAGATGCTATCGCGCCGCGTATCTACGCACCTGCGGCTTCTGTAGCACTGCGTACTTTCACTGTGCCTATGCACCTGAACCTTTGTCGCGCTGCGTACCCACGCACTGCGCCTTCTTCTGCTCTGTGTACCCACGCACTGCGCCTTCTTCTGTTGTGCATACCCACGCACTTGCACTGTTAATCACCTGCGTACCTCTGATTAGGGCCGAATTGGCAGTCCCCCAGTGTGCCACCGATAGTCAGATGCCCAGATCTGATCATGTGCCCGAGAGATCACACTTCATAGATTCACTTTCAACTTCACTTTTATATAGATCAAGCTTTTAAACCGATAACCCAATATTTCAGATCTTAAGATATTCAATTTGCAAAAGATACCTTAGCCAAGAGATCTCCTTCCCTATTTATAGTCAAGCCCTTATTCACACCATGGGACAAAACCATTAATAACCAATACAAGGGATCCAAACTGGGGCAAAATTAGATCCTATACCATGGGCCAAAACCATAGAATCAAGAAAGGCGGGCTAAATACCACGGGCCAAACATAATAAACCCCACGTGAGCGCGCTTCTCTGCCTTGAAGTAAGTGAACTGGGGGTCCGCACCTTTTGAACGGGTGACCTACGTGTATGGCCGCAGCTCCTGCATGGCGTACCTGTGGGTACACACGCTTTTCACTGAGCATATGCGTACCTCTTAATTTTTATCATTTTGAGAGCCTGATAAGAGTTTTGCCGCTTGAGGGTGTTGCCATCAAGTACAACATCTGTAACATAGAGCCATACCAGAATCATAATGCCAACAGGCGTGATTGGCACAATAGACACGAAATTGACAAAGGCTACATCCAAAAAGGCCCATAATTTTTCAAGTCAAAATGCAAAAGATGAACTTCTTGCTTCGGAAGTAAATGTCGTATCAACAGATAAAGGCAAAGAAACCAAACAACCAGGGAGCAAGAAAAAAGGCAAAGGGAAGAAGAAGAAACAGGAGGAATCATCACCTGAAAAATCTTCTTCAAACCCTCCTGGAGATAGGAAACCAAAAAATCCATGCCTCATATGCGATGAGGATCATTGGACCGCAAGTTGTCCACACAAAGCTGAGGTTAAAAAATTCTTCAAGAATTCGAAAACCTCCGCAGTGTTAACTGATCCGTTTCCAAATCCAGGAACAAATCTGGTTGAAAGTGAAAATGCTTCCCCGTCCCAAGTGCTAATGTTGTCGGTTTCAAAATAGCAAAATGATGCTTTGATATCGACAAGGAACAAAGATTATGGGAATCCACAGCTGTTGAACAACAAGGATAAAGATCAACCTAGTAGTTCGACAACAACTTCGACAGAAGTTGCGCCACCCATCATCCCTGAATTGACAATAAAACCGCCAAAGGGAGTAGTACACAAGTCGACGTTTAATCCCTGTGCTAGAGCGGCACAACATTATAATATAGTGGAAGATTTGGCCCAATTTCCATCCGCTATGTCGACTCTTGAAGTACTACAGAATTGCCCATCCCAAAGGCAGGCTTTATTATCGGCCATTGGTGGGATAGACCCAAAGGATTCCAATCTTTTATCCTTTGACCATAAAGGATACGATCCTCAATTACCAGCTCAACTAGCTTTCCTTGTTCAAGTGAAAGCCCTCAACAAAACTGTTCATCGAACAATTATTGATGAGGGAGCATCTACATGCATTATGTCGATGAGTTGCTGGAAAACTTTAGGATCCCCAACCTTGTCGAGATCTTCGACGACATTAAAAGCATTCGACGGAAGGACATATACACCATATGGCATCCTAAGTAACTTGAAAGTTGAACTAGGAGGGAAAACAATAGAAATAGATGTTGAAGTCATCGATGGGAATCTTGATTACAACATCCTACTAGGAAGACCATGGATATATGCTATGGCAGCTATTGTGTCGACCTATTTTAGGAAGATTGCATTTCCCTTTCAAGGAGGGATTACAATCGTCGATCAACAAAACTTCCTCCCCAATGGTTCTCAAGTTACAGGAAGCATTCCCATGATCCATGGAAGCCCCCATTTGCTTCAAAATATCGGAGTAGGCCTACTAAAGGATCCTATACTAATGGGAACTTTCGCCTTTCCACCTCCAATCAACCTGGCGGAAGTGGCGTCGATAGGAACCTGCAATATGATATCTTCTAAAAAGATCTCAGAAAATGATATCGACATGGATCATGCAATGGTTTTGCCCCCAAGCCCAATAGAAGTATTGTAGCAATCAATGTTCCTAGCATGGGAGGCAAACCCAAATCAACGCTCATCAAGCATTTGGATAGATAGGTCTAAAGAATATGGTACCCCTTCAGATCCTTGGTCGCAAGTGCATGTCACCAACGAAGGAATTGTCCAATCAATGGTAATTGAAGGAGCACCATGGAATGATTCCCACCATCGTTCCCTTCTTCCAGATTGTGGAGAAGATGCTAAAGATGACCTTTATCATCCTTCAATCTTTGATTTCCTATCAAATACTGTAAACACGGTGGATTCCGAGCGAAACTTGTCCAACATTGAAGAGACTATCGCCATAAATATCTCGACCAAAACAGATGTTGTAGAGAATATTTATGTTGGCAAATGTTGTTCTCCTTCAGAACTAGAAATATATAATGCTCTTTTTCGTGAATTCAGAGATGTCTTTGCTTGGTCATACAGTGAAATGCCAGGCATTGACTCGAGTATCGTTGAACACGAAATTAAGATGTATCCAGATGTCAAACCAGTATGACAACGGCTAATGCAGGTGCGCCCCAAGAAAGCCACTACCATTAAGGCAGAAGTTGAAAAACTTCTCCATGCTGGTTTCATCTACCCGATTCCTCTAACCAATTGGGTATCGAATATTGTCCCTGTTATGAAAAAACAAGGAACAATTAGAGTGTGCGTCGATTATAGGGATGTAAATCAAGCTTGTCCGAAAGACAACTACCCTACACCCTTCATTGACCAGATAATTGATGAATGCACCGGATGCGAAATATTTTCTTTCATGGATGGATTCTCTGGGTATAATCAAATAAATATCCGCCCACAGGACCAGTCAAAGACTGCATTTATTTGTCCGTGGGGCACATTCGTATATCGAAAATTACCCTTTGGTTTAAAGAACGCAGGGGCGACGTTTCATAGGGCAATGAATTATGCCTTCCATGACATCAAAAACATCATTCAACCATACCTCGATGACCTTCCGGCTCATTCGCAAAAGCGGACTGATCACCCACAGCATTTAAGAGCGATATTTCTACGTTGCCGACACTACAAGATACGACTCAATCCACACAAATGTGTATTTTGCGTCAATTCTGGTCGTTTGCTTGGCTTTGTAGTCTCGAAGGACGGGATTCGTCTTGACCCATGTAAGGTCCAGGCAATCATAAATTTGCCTCCACCTTCGAATTTGCTTCAGATTCAGAAACTCCAAGGGAAAGCGAACTTTCTGAGGAGGTTCATTCCAAATTACGCCAAACTTGCTAAAGGTTATACACGCCTTTTGAAAAAGGAAGTGCCCTTTGTTTGGGATAGGGTTGCGCAAGCTTCCTTTGATGATTTAAAAGAATCACTAATGAAAGCATCATTAATGTATGCTCCTGATTATCAAAAAGATTTTAACCTGTATCTGGCTGCAGCAGATACGACCATAGCAATGGTTTTAGTTCAAGAAGTCGATGGAATAGAACATCCCATATATTATTTAAGTAAAAACTTAAATGATACAGAAAGCAAATATTCTTACGTTGAAAAGCTAGCACTCGCAGCTGTTCAAGTGATACAGAGATTTCGACACTATGTCCTCTTTCGGAAAACTACCATTCTGTCAGATTGCAACCCCATGACTTATATATTGTCGCGACAGTTGCTGGGGGGCAAATATTCAAAATGGATAGCAATCCTACAAGAGTTCGATCTAGAATTTGTAAAATCCAAATCGAAGAAATCTCTAGTCTTCAGAGAATTATTGTGCGATTTCCCATCATCGTCCAACGATGAAACGTCCGAAGAAACAATCGTGGACAAAAGTTTGTTTCTGATATCTTCAAGCAATGAGTGGTATGGGGATATAATAATTTATCTCCAAACCCAAAAATATAGGCCAAACACCTCACACTCCGAACAAAAACGTATTCGATACCAAGCAAAAGACTACATGATCGTCGGTGACACACTTTACCATCGTGGTATCGATACAGTTCTGAGAAGGTGCCTCACCCATGCGGAGGCCGAAAAAGTCCTGAATGATTGTCATTCAAGCACATGTGGGGGGAATTAGTCTGGATATGCTACAGCGCAAAAAATCTTACGAGCAAGATACTTCTGGCCAACAATGTTCAAAGATTGCATAACCGCAATCAGAAATTGCCATGCTTGTCAAATTTTCGATAGCAAAACCAGAAGACCACCCGCACCTCTGCAGCCAATAGTTGCTGTTGGGCCATTCGCCAAATGGGGCATCGATTTCATGACATGTAACCCCACCTCGACTGGGGGGCATGGGTATACCATAGTCGCAGTTGACTATTTTACCAAATGGGCTGAGGCGATGCCTACATTAGATAATACTGGTGAAACAGCTGCCCTCTTCTTTTTCAATCATGTAGTCGCCAGATTCGGTGTACCACAGGCTATAGTCACAGATCATGGATCACATTTTCGCAATCACATGATGGTCGAATTAGCTGCCAAACTAGGGTTGTCTCACGACAGCTCTACTCCATATTATCCGCAAGCCAACGGACAAGTTGAAGCAATCAACAAGGTCCTAAAGCGCATGCTGCAAAGGATGATTGGAGTTCACAAGAGAAAATGGCACCTAATCCTGTACTCAGATTTTTGGGCTTACCGAACATCGGTAAGGAATGCAACCGGGTTTACACCTTTCCAACTGGTATATGGCCTGGAAGCAATCTTACTAATCCAGTGTGAAATCTCGTCTCTCAAACTCGCAATTGATCTCCTCCCCGGAACTTCAGAAGAAGAAGCTCGTTTCTTGGAATTAATCCAATTGGATGAAACCCGTCGTGATGCCGCTTTGGCTAATGAAGCCCATAAGAAATGAGTCAAGGCGCAGTTCGACAAAAATGTCAAACCCCGTGTCTTCTCAGAAGGTGACTTGATCTTGCTTTACGTCCAAGAATCCGATAAATTGGGAGCAGGTAAATTTAAGTCTTTATGGATGGGCCCCTATATTGTTAAACGAGTGTTAGCAAAAGGAGCCTACGAGTTAATGGATTGTGACGGAATTCCACTGGCGCAACCTCGTAATGGGTTGTACCTCAAGCGTTACTATGCGTAATGGTAACCTATATGCTTTTGTTATGTTTTTGTTTTCGCTAAAGTGTTTATTTTGGTCAAGTAATCCACTTTTTACATTTATTGCAGATGTCAAACCTATTGGAGTCATGTGTTGGATATGCCGACGGAGCGAGTCGTAGTTCGCGGAACCTATCTTCCGCAGCCTGGGCTATTTTTGATCCAAGCGGCGAGTTACTAAGTTTCAGAGGGGTATGTATTGGTCGATCAACAAATAACATTGCTGAATATAGCAAGTTGATAGAACTTCTCTCTGATGCCATCACACATGGTATACGCCGACTAATTGTCAGGCTAGACTCACAGCTCGTGATACTACAACTCAATGGTATATATTCCGTCTGAAACCTAGCTATTTATCGCATGTTCCTAAGGGTTAAGATTTTGGAAAGACAATTTGATTTTATTCAATATCAACATATTTACAGAAACTTAAACACATTAACTGACTCATTAGCAAATTATGTGTTAGATAGACATTTGCAACATTTATAAAATGAAACATACCATCAATGTTTGCATTTGGATCATGTAAGTTAACCAAAGTAAAACTCTGAAAATCAAAAATATATATAACTGTTTATGGTTTACACATAATGTTCTATAACCAAGACAAAATCGGTCAAATGACCCAAAAACTCAAAATGCTAGGGGGCACCCTAGTCTAATGATGCTCGTGATAGCAAGTCACAGCCTGTGCGATCATGCGTAAGAGACCAGTCCATCGTCTTGGCACACCATTAGTATGCCGCTATAACCGCAAAGGTAGCTCGTCAGTCCTCACATCTGGAATACCAAGAGTGAGGCCCTCAACTTGCTCCTCTAATGCTGTGAGAGTCTCGGCCACATCAAGGTCACGAAGGATAGCCCTTTCGACGGCCTCTCCTACTGGGGTGGTAGCTGGTACTCTCAGGTGAACTCCTGGATGAACAGGACCAACATCTGCATGTACACATGAGTTTGATTAAAGTCTTGATAGAATAAAGCACAAGGAAATTATAAATGAAAAACGATAAACAGAAATATCGTCAAAGATTTTACCAATGGCGCCCCACTGCTCGCCATCCGGCAGTACTAAATCTGGATCACCCCGGAAGTCCATGCCAGCATATGGATACTCGGAATAAACCATCTCCTGATGATCAAACCACCTGAAGAAGGTATCAGAAAATGAAATATGAGACTGGCCAACATGCCTAGACATATGGTCAACCCATCTTTGCATACGTGGTTCAGTAGGAGAAGGTAAATCGAGTGCAATATACTGCGGCTGCATCAGTGGTATCTTCTCCAAGGCAAAGGCAGTCAAAATAGAACCGTACCCAAAGTTCTTCAACCTCCCGCTCTTTATCTTGGTCAATTGTTCTTTCATCACAAGATGTACTGCGTCGCACCAGTTGAACACCTTCGGTTGGAGCCATTCCAAAGCATACTGCATGTAAAACCGGTTGGCTACATGAAGAGCCGCACCACCGGCCATCCTACCAAAAGTAAACAGAATAGTCCTGAGGGACCTGTCAGTGACATCACGGATGATGATCTTGTCGTCTTTACTCGACTGAGATCCTTCTCTACAGTACCGGAGAACATAATCTCTCACAGAGTCGCCTCCTCGGGCCGAACCTGATAAAGAGATGGGGGCACCCCGCCTCGACAAGCCAGTCAAGAAATAGATGTCTACTATAGTCAAGGGGATAGATTTTCCCCTGATCTGGAAAACCTGATTGGTAGGATCCCAAGCATCGAGCAAATACTGCAGTAAGTTGATCTGCTATCTCATGCTAGAAATGTGGAAGAACTTCAGCAAGCCACAGTTGATCATGTAGGGAAAGCATGTCCTTTTCTTCATGCTCACATTCTCGCCATGTAATGGTCATCTTACTCCAAAGATCTCTGAAAAACAAACAAGAGAAGAGTTAGATCCTGATTTTGGTAAGAAACAGGAAAAATTTCCATCAAAAATTGTGCATTAAATTCCTTTTCTGCGCCCAATGCACCTGCAGCAGTGTTCTAGGTGCGTTGAATGTCAGATAGCCTTTAGACAGGTCAACATTCAACGCACCTTTTGATACACAGAGGGTGCGTTGAAGGCAGAATGAGTTCTTCAAACCCCAGGGGCTCAGAAAAGCTAGGAATCAAGCTCAAAATGCAAAATGGAAACCATGAAATGAAAGAGCTTAGGTTTAGCTCCTACCTGGTCCAGATGGCGCCGAGAATCGTCCACAGAATCTCCCGAAATTAGCTGATGAAAATCAAGGGGGAAAAGCACCTCCAAAGCTCCAACAAACCAAAGTTCAAATGAAATGGTAAAATGAGAGGTAAAAACGCTTTTTCATTACTTTTTACGTAGTTCAAAGTAAAATATTAGTGTTCTAACTCGTTTTCAAGCATATATTGTTCATTTCTGACTAGTTTGATGAAGCAGTTAAAGATACAGTACAATATTTGAAAGAACAGAGCTATTTATGGTAAAATCAAAAAGGGACCATTCAATCGAGCAGTTTTAGCACATAGTTCAAGCTCGTTAAAAAATAAACATAAGACATGAGCAAATGTTTCCACCCGCGTTTAAGTTCGTTAAAAAATGAACTATTCCTTGGTAAATAACCATCGTGAGTGTAGTACTTCAGCCATTAAAGCCCTGGTCGTGTTTGCACCGTCACCTCCACTTTTTCATTGGCCGATCATTCACCTCCATTTGATTGTTTACTGTTGGGTCCCTATAATACTAGTGATTACCCCATTACTATTGTAGTTATACCCCTTATTTATATTGTTGTGCCCCCATTTCCCCCATATTGTTATTAATGTGCCCATAGAATCCATCTATTGTTATTTTTGTGGCTTTATATTATTATTGTTAGGTCGGCTGGATTATATTGTGACTCCTTAGACTCCTATATATAGAAAGGAGGTTTTGTCATTTGAATCATCCAAGAATTGTTCATTTATGTAATGTAAAGGAGGTTGCCCCCTCGAAGAGGCTGAATTCTAAGCCGTTGACCTATCTTTTCTATCTTTTCTTCAGCTGGTTTCATAACATTTGGTATCAGAGCTTTGGATTCTAGGGTTTCGCTGCTCCAAACAGGTCATCGTGGAATTTTCGCTATAACTATTTTTTTGTGACATTTCAGAAGTGGCAAACAAAACCCATTTGATAAGAAATCGCGCTGAACCTTGGGTCCGAATTTCAGAGCTTTTCGCGCGATATTTTCGAAGATATGATCTGAGGAAGTTGGTCTTTTTGCAGACTCCTGAATTACACTCAAAACAGGTGACCTGGGGAAAATCGTCATAACTTTCTTTGTGAGCATCGGATTGAAATTTCGTAAGAAGGTACAGAAAGAGGACAGACTGTAGTTTTCTTTTATATATTTTTTAGAGTCAAATGTTGAAACAGTGACACGTGGCACTTCATACAAGTTCGCCCTACTGAACTAGTCTATAATCAGGTCACTGCGGGAGATTGTGCATAACTCTTTCTTGGAGAATCCAATTTGGATCAGACTAGTTGCATTGGAAATAGGACATAGAAGGCTACTATAGGTCACAATTTTAGAACTAGATGATTCGAAATTACAGAGATACATCAGATTCAATATCAGGCTTCTACAAAGTAAAAAAAGTTGTGTAGTTTTTTTTTAAATTTTTGCATAAGCTTGGTTTGAAGGAATTCAAAGGGCATAGTAAAGCATTATTATGGGTAACTGATTCCCCGAGGAAAAAAAATGCAGACACCTAGTAAGGAACCTGAAAGCTCTAGCATGACTCATGAAGAAGAGGAAGAAATGTTACATGATATATCAAAATTACAAGAACAAGTGCAACAAATGTCACGCTCACAAAAGCTAACAGATGCTAAGATAAATGGCATGGAATCTAAGATAAAGGGCATGAAAGCTAAGATGGATGATCTTAAGGCAGATTTGAGGACAGATTTGAAGACAGACATGGCAGATTTGAAGACAGATTTGACAAATTTTCTACAAGAAATACTTACTAATGGCAAAAAGGTTGTAAAGGAAACTCATGATGTGAACAAAAGAAATGTTAATCATGATTCCATAGACTCTAATGTTGGATCGAAGACCCACCATATTCCAAAAATCGATATGAGTAAGTTTGATGGCAAGGATCCCGCCACATGGATATTACAGATGGAGCAGTTCTTCGATCTCAATAATGTGCAAAACACACAAAAGGTACGTATGGCAACTTTATATTTGGAACCAAATCAGTTTGTATGGTATCAATGGCTTTGCTCTCGTAAACAATTTATCACTTGGGCAATTTTTATGGAAGAATTGATAGCACATCATGAGGATACAAAAAGCGACACTTTTTTTAGCCAATTGATAAGTCTCAAACAAAAGGGTTCAATAATGGAGCACATTGAGGAGTTCCAAAAATTGAACATAAGGGTAAAAGATATTCCAGAGGAGCATAGGGTTGATGTGTTCATAGGGTCTTTAAAGGATAATATCCAACATGATGTTCGACTTTGGGAACCTGATTCATTAGAGAAGGCATTCAGGTTAGCAAGAAAAATGGAAAGCAAAATTATGGCAACCAGGAAGCATACCACTCACAACTATAAAGATGGAAGTGCAGTTGCCCCTAGTCTTCCACAACCTATAAGGTTGACACCACAACAATTGGAAGAAAAAAGAGCAAAAGGGCTTTGTTATAGTTGTGATAGTAAATACACTAAAGGTCATAAGTGTGCTGAGAAGAAATTATTCTACATAGATTGTGAAGAGGAAAAAGAAAAGGAGCAAGAAAGGTCAAAAGAACAAGATATGCTCCAGGAACAAAGCCTAGATGAAGAACAAATAAATCCAACCATTTCTTGTAATGCATTGGCGGGAATTACCACTCCTCAAACCATCAAGATAGAAGGACAAATCAAGAAGAAAAAGGTAGTAGTGTTGATTGATTCAGGAAGCACCCACAATTTTATTCATTGTAGGGTGGCAAAAGAATTGAATTGCTTCCTATATCTAGCACCAGAGTGTCAAGTGATGATTGCAAATGGAGGAACAATAAATTGCTCTAGAAAGTGCCATAATATCAAGCTATCCATGGGAGAATATGTATTGACTAGCCCAATGCTTTCCATTCCAATGGGAGGTGCTGATGTTGTACTAGGAGTCCAATGGCTACAATCCTTGGGTACAATAGCTTTTAATTTTCAAGAACTTTTCATCAAATTTTCTATGGAAGGAAAGGAAGTTGAATTAAGGGGTATTGCAGGGAAACCAGGAAAGATAATCAGCTCTAATGGTATGACAAAGCTTCTAAAAAAGGAGCAAAGGGGTGTAATTGCACAATTATGTTCGCTAGATGTTTCCACATTAGAATCATCTATTTCTCCAGATCTCCAAAAAGTCCTGGACAATCATTCCAAGGTATTTGAGACTCCCAAAGGTCTCCCACCTATGCGTGATCATGATCATGCTATTCATCTGATTCCAGGAAGTGTTCCTCCAAACATCAGGCCGTACAGATATCCCTATGTCCAAAAAAGTGAAATTGAATGTATGGTTGCAGAAATGCTAGAGGCTGGTATAATTCAACCGAGTCAAAGTTTTTTCTCTGCTCCAGTAGTATTGGTGCACAAGAAGGATGGATCATGGCGCATGTGTCCGGATTATAGCTAGCTCAACAAGCTCACTATTAAAGATAAGTTCCCCATTCCTGTCATTGATGAATTATTGGATGAATTGCATGGATCAATTTACTTCACCAAGTTGGATCTTCGTTCAGGATATCATCAAATCAGAATGAAGATTGAAGACATTCTGAAAACGGCATTTAGAACTCATGAGGGTCATTATGAATTTTTGGTCATGCCTTTTGGCCTTACTAATGCACCTTCAACATTTCAAGGTTTGATGAATTCAATTTTCGAACCATTCCTTAGAAAATTTGTGTTAGTATTTTTTGATGATCTACTTATCTATAGCAAGTCTTGGAAGGATCATGTTGAACATGTTGACAGGGTGCTACAACTATTGGAGGAGAAACAATTATATGCCAAAAGATCCAAATGTTTTTTTGGAGTTCAGGAGGTGGAATATTTGGGTCATATTGTATCTCATGAAGGAGTTAAGGTAGACCCTAGCAAAATTAAAGCCATTAAGGAATGGAAAATCCCCACATCCATAAAGCATTTGCGTGGATTTCTTAGGTTGACAGGGTGTTATCGCAAGTTTGTTAAGAATTATGGGAGAATAGCAGCACCTCTAACGACATTATTGAAGAAAGATGCATTTTCATGGACTCCGGAAGCAACAAAGGCCTTTGAACATCTTAAAGAGGCAATGTGCCAAGAAGCGGTCTTAGCTACACCGGACTTCACAAAAAACTTTATTATGGAATGTGATGCTTCAGGAAATGGAATTGGTGCTGTTCTAATGCAAGATGAAAGACCCATTGCTTTTGAAAGTCGTCCAATCAAGGGAAAGTTTCTAAGAAAAGCTATTTATGAGAAGGAAATGTTGGCAATACTCCATGCACTTAAGAAATGGCGACCCTACCTAATGGGAAGACACTTCAAGGTAAAAACAGATCATGATAGCCTTAAATACTTTTTAGAACAAAGATTATCCTCTGAAGAGCAACAAAATTGGGTCACAAAGATGTTGGGTTATGACTTTGAAATCATCTACAAAAAAGGGAAGCAAAATGTGGTGGCAGATGCACTCTCAAGAAAGGATGAGGATGTGGAAGCATTGTTGTGCGCTATTTCTATCATCCAACCAGATTGGATAAATGAAGCAAGGGAGGAATGGAAGAATGACGAAGAAGTGTGGGCACTTATTCGAAAGCTACAACAAGATTCCAGTACGTCTGATACATTTAGCTGGAAAAATGATTCATTATGGTACAAAGATCGCTTATACCTCTGTAAGAATTCCCAGCTAAAACAAAAGATTCTTATGGAATTGCACACTTCTCCCTTAGGAGGGCACTCAGGATTTTTAAAAACTTACCACAGGGTTAAGAAGGAATTTTTTTGGGATGGCCTTAAATCAGATATTCAAAAGTTTGTGGCAGAATGTTTGGTTTGCCAACAAAATAAAGTTGAAACAATTAAGACACCGGGTCTATTACAACCTTTATCCATTCCAAACCAACGTTAGGAGGAGGTATCAATGGATTTTATCACAGGTTTACCCAAGTCTGAGGGAAAGAGTGTCATCATGGTGGTAGTTGACAGACTTACCAAGTATACACACTTTTGTGCATTATCACATCCATTTAGAGCCAGTACAGTTTCTACTGCATTTATGGAAACAATTCAAAAGCTACATGGAAACCCAAAGATTATTGTAAGTGACAGAGATCCCATTTTCACTGGAAATTTTTGGACATAGTTATTTTCTCGTCTTGGTACTCAGTTAGCTCATAGCTCATCTTATCATCCTCAATCTGATGGGCAAACTGAGATAGTAAAAAAATGTTTGGAAGGATATCTTCGTTGCTTTGTATCTGATAAACAGACACAATGGGTCAAATGGTTGCCTCTGGCTGAATGGTGGTATAACACTTCCTTTCATACAGCAACAAAAATGACCCCATTTATGGCACTTTATGGGTTTCAACCACCATCCATCACATCATATTTAAGAGAAAATTCTAAGGTTCAGGCAGTGGAACATCACATCGAACATCAACAAAAAGTCCTCCAACTCTTAAAGGATGACCTCGTGTTGGCACAGAATAGAATGAAACAACAGGCAGATAAACATCGCAGTGAAAGAAGTTTTGATGTAGGTGATTGGGTATTCCTACGGCTACAACCATATAAGCAAATGTCCTTCAAGCAAGCTACGAAGGATAATAAATTATCACCAAAGTATTATGGTCCGTACAAGGTGTTGCAAAAGATTGGTACTATGGCATACAAATTGGAGCTTCCTGCAGCTTCTCGATTGCACCCAGTTTTCCATGTTTCATGCTTAAAGAAGGTTATAGGCGACAAGCTTCCAGTTCAAACAATATTGCTAGAAATTGACGAGGAAGGATAAATTATATTGGAACCGGAAGCAGTTATAGAAACAAGAACTCGATAGCTACGAAATCGATCAATTTCAGAGTACCTTATCAAGTGGAAGAACTTATCCGCTGAAGATTCCACATGGGAGGATGAGAATTTTATGCAAAAATATCCAGAACTACTCAAGCGTTGAGGACAACACTTTTTTGAAGGAGAGGTGCATGTTGGGTCCCTATAATACTAGTGATTACCCCATTACTATTGTAGTTATACCCCTTATTTATATTGTTGTGCCCCCATTGCCCCCATATTGTTATTAATGTGCCCATAGAATCCATCTATTGTTATTTTTGTGGCTTTATATTATTATTCTTAGGTCGGCTGGATTATATTGTGACTCCTTAGACTCCTATATATAGAAAGGAAGTTTTGTCATTTGAATCATCCAAGAATTGTTCATTTATGTAATGTAAAGGAGGTTGCCCCCTCGAAGAGGCTGAATTCTAAGGCGTTGATCTATCTTTTCTATCTTTTCTTGAGCTAGTTTCATAACATATACCCTTTTGAGGAACAACTATGAAGAGTGATTTCACTAGCCATCCTTGTGACACTGCCGTGATTGGAAAATTCCAAACCTTACCTGGAATCAGCTGCTACCCATTTTATCACTCGTTCCTCAAAAGATGAGTCTCCTTTGAGCTCTTTTCAACTGACTCGTAAAATATGAAAAGATTGCCGAGCCATTGGCCTCTCCAGCTCGTTAAAGAGATAGGAAGTGCTATCCCTCCTCTAGATTTTAATCTTTTTGGACCTGAGGGATTATTACACAAAAAGATCGAGCGCTTGTTTTGTTCGGCTCGTTAAAAGTATCGAAAATCCATCCCTTCTATATTGTTTTATACGTTTTCGGACTTAAGGGATTAGATGACGAAAAAGTAATTTTGGAGTTACCTTTATGTTCCTTTTCAGACTCTCTAAAATTGAAAAGGACCGAGTTATCTTTGTCGTTAAACTCGTTAAAAAGATTAATAGCGACAAACTTGTCTATAGACGAGAACGAGTTTCACTATCGCTAGGCTCGTTAAAACATAGCGATGGGTTTGCCCGAAGGGAAAATTATAGAACAAGCATATGTTATCCTCCTCAAGCTTGAAAAAAATAAAGAGGTACTGGTCAGCAATGACAGGGGAAAAATTGGGAAGAAAACTCAAAGAAACTTTGTTGGTAGCAAGTCGCTGTTGAACATGACACTTTCGCTCCATGTCCGAGTCGGGTTGGGTTGTTTCATTCACCGGTCACATCACCATGGTCACGCCATACCATCCACATTTGGGGTTAATGCTACCAATCCATCACATCAGTGCCACCGATATGTTCAAGAGAAGTCATTCAGAGAATTCACCTGTGTCTCACCCACTACCATACATTATACTCCATTCTTTCATGACCGCCACCCTGAACCTTATATCACCAGATCGTTTTCAACTCCATTAAAATCATTTACTCCGTTCCGTGTCATTGATGTGGGATTCATTAAGGCCCTCCTGTGATGGATCACTTCTTGTTGACATCAGCTCATTATCCAAGAAGATGATCTAGGAACACCCCATTCAGTACTTTGAAGCTTGCATGCCTCAATGGCAGGTTTCTCACTTCCGGCGACAGGTTTACATCAATGACCTTCGACCGAAAGATTTTGCGTGGTGTTCGACGCCAAGTCCTTTATTCACACCACGTGAATTGTACTGCAGTAACTTGAGGATCATTATCATTATTGGTGATTCCTCTAGCACTTGTTAACAATTTACATCATTGACTGGTAATCAAGCGATGTCTTTCCATGTTCGACTTCAGAACATTTCTCACATAGATCGACTTGTACTTTGAGTGAAGATTGGACGAGATTGAAGACCCCGGATCTAGTTTCATCCATCCGGGCTATGATATATATTAAGGGGAAATAAAGACATTAAATGTACATCATTGCTGCACAGATAATCATCCACTCAAAAGGATGATGGCTCTATCAGAATCATCAGTCTACACTCAGACGGTTGTCTATCCAATGTACATTAAAATGAATTTATAAAGTTGAGCATGGGAATGCCCACCTCAGCTAGATCATGAAAATAGTATGAAGATAATGTATTGTATTGTATCTTATTACAGGTCTCGTCCCAGCGTTGAAAGAACTTCGGGTCCTCATAATAAAGCATTTCACCCGACACCAAAATATTAACAGCCTCATACTTTAGGGGGCAACTATTAGAGACATTTTTGGGCCCTACAACCCCAAGCATGAAATTTCCATAAACCAAGAGCTCCTAAGTCCCTAAAAGTGTTGTTCTAACCCCTAAAGGAACAAGGTCAACAGATTACAGCTTCTCCCAGAAGTTCTCCATGAGAAACTGCTCATAATTGGTCAAAACAGGATCATTGTAGCTGCTCCACTGGCTAAGTGCGTTGCATCTCACCTAAATACACTGTGAGTGTGTGTTTCATTTCAAAAGTCCCTTCTGTGGGGTGCGATGGGCAAGAAATGACAAATGGCAGTGTCATTCCGCGAGGTGGAGAGGCAATGGAAGCTCCCAGAATCTTCTCTTTTGACACTTGCCTCACTGAATTCGACCAAGGATGAGTAAGAGGCCCTCAGTCTCCAAGTGGAAGAAAGAACTATCAGAGAGAAGACACTAATCAAATCACAAGCTGACTCATCCCCCTTACAGATATCTATATATGGATCCCTCATCCCAGAGATCCAGAGGCTGGAATTTTTCATACTGTAGGGAATTGCTGTTGGTTTCTAGAGACAAACATCAGATTGTTGGGTGATCTAAGCTTTGTTTGAGGTGAAGAGGGGCTTCTTTGCTGGGAGGTTGATGCTGGGTCGGAACAACTGGTTGTAACTCCTCTTGGCTCTTTTCTTTTTTATCAATAAAAGCTATTTGAGTTTTCCTCCATGCTTTTGTATCATTGATGCTTGTTACATTTGTATGCTCAATTTACATCTGATCCTAGATTGTTTATGATTATAGATCCATGTCTTTGTATAGTGCTATGCTTCTGTGATCGTACAGGTACTTTGTGAAGCTGGGTGTGCAAGGGAACAAGTAGCTGAGGATTATCAAAGAAGAGAGGGATCGAATCAAGGGATTAGCGCAAGACAGAGGCTGATCTTTCTGTTCCTCTCTATCTATAATTCATAAAGGAAAAACATAAGTAGCTTTTCTCTATTTGCTTCTAAGGCAGCTGTCACACCTTAGTGGGATAGATCAGTTCTATATAGACACTTTTCCCTGTAACACCACTGGTGAATGTGCTTTAACGCACGATCACCGGGTGATTTTCCGCCCGTACCTCTGCCACGCGTCGTGCAGTCCATGTGATCGCTCGCCCTCGGTCCAAAACCGCCTAGCTCCAAAAGCGGTGTGAGCACATACCGCTTACCGCCCCTCCATAAAATGACAAAACGTCCCATCTCCGCTTGTGTCATCCACCCGATAAATCCAAAAAACCCCGCCAACCTCAGTTTTGTTAAATAAAACAAAAAAGAGACATTTTCACTGTTATACACTGTGACCAGTGCTCCCATCCAAAACAACGTCCAAGTCAACTGTTCCAGTTTCCCAACCACCACGTGATCAGAAATCTACAACGACGCACTCCGTAGCCTATCATCCAACCTTCTATTGTACTGTTTACTTCCTTGATACAGGAATTTAACCAGTCTAGCTTGAAACCCTGTAATTTCAGTTTTCTACTGAAAATTCTACAAGAATGGGCCAAATTCAGTTCTAGGACAATCTGTGGTTGCCATAAAAAGTTCTTAAACCTGCTGTTTGGTCTATTTTTCTCACAGAAAGTCTAAATTCCATTTTGAATCCACAATAACCAAAGATGGAAACCCCTATAGCCCTGAATGTCGCACCCATGAATTCTCCTCACAAAGACTTAGATTATCTACCTCTGGCTGATAAAGATTTTTAGATAAAAGACTTATCTAGGGATAGTAACCATCTTAAGGTCTTCTGCCAAGCCAGAGATAGTTATCTGAATAAGTCTGACATTTTTGGACTATGGGAATCTAACCTTCCTATGTATTTCCTCCCCTCAGTCCATGTTTTCCCAAACATAATTCATCAATGTTGTGCTAATTATGATCCCAACCATAGAGTTGTTATGTCCCCAAGCCAGATAGTCCTTTTTCCCATAACTACTCAATCCATCAATGAAATGTTGTAGTTCCATTCCACTCAGCCCCTCACTCCTATTTCCATGGCATATTTACTTGAAAAAGCATCTCAGTTATCCAAATCAGAAGTGACTCGTATTGCTCAAACCTTCATGTTGCCAAAGCACTAGCCCAAAGGTCCACCTCCTTATCTGCAGGCTTTCTTCACTGAAACTGGAAGACTTATTGTTGATATGATATCCCTAATTATGGGATTTAACTCTAGTGAATATGTTGATGATATCACCCTAGTGTTACTATCAATCTTTACTCCAGGACAGCCCCCTGCTGTCAGATATGACTATGCCTCCTATATTGCCAACAAAATCCATGATCAATTCCTGAATTTGGAAAGGGAAGGAGTTTTCAAATACACCTCTTTCATATACCATCTTATGTTATATTATCAGTCAGATAACTTTCCTTTCCCTATCAAGAAACTGGACACCAAAGGAAATCCTAGATCTGTTATCTTTTGGAGTTCAATCTTTCATAATACTAGTGAGTCCCCTTACACTTATAGTGAGTTTATTGACCTATTTGTACATCCAGCAACCACTCTATTGACAGGAGTTTCCCCTCCTAGGATCAATGGTGACATGAAGAAAATTCTCCAGCTCTCTAAGTAGTACAAGATAGGTGACTGGTACCTATATAAAGATCACACAGAAATTAGGATGTATGGGTGTGAACTTTGCCCTTTTAAGTTACCCAAGTATGTTCCCATGAGATTATTTGCATTGGAATATTTCAGGAAGATCATAAATGCAGATTTAGTCCATTTTTGTGGTGCCAAGAAGAAAGCTCAGCTAAGAATTAGGAACCAGCTAGGCCCTTTTGTCATCAACTCTAGGGATGCATGGAAAGAAGCTGAAAATTTTTTAGAAGATCACCTTAGATTACGAAATAGTTTTATATGTGACAAAAGTATGAAGAATAAGTTATCCCCTTATATACATCATAGGATCCCAGAAATTGAGCAGTTTGCAAACTTGGATGAATGGATAGAGGGGACCCTGGTAGAAGATGTTAATGAGCAGGTCAATATGGAAAATGCTATGAGAGATCTTGAGAAAACCCTTGACTTGGATTCTTTTGGGCAGGTACCATTCAAGTTGTCTCAAAAATTAGCAATTAGTACATCCACTGCTGGAACTTCTCAATAGCCTCCACAGGAAGTCAACATACCAACCATAGGAACATCCAAAGGAAAGGAAGTAGAGACCACAGAACAACCTACAATGACAGATCAACCTGGAATTTCCAAAGAACAGGGTCGAGTACCAACTCCTCCAGCTCAAACTAAAGTAGCAGAAAGTCCAATTTTGCAAACTCCTCTAAATGAGGAAAGAAATAAAAAGAGGGACAAGGAAACCACTACCCCCACTAGTGGACCTACAAGACAGCTTGGGACAAAGAGGCAAAGACTGAATCCTCTTTCAGAAGAGGAAATTATTGAAGAAACTACAGATAGTCAAAGAGTAGAAAGGGTAGTTAGCCAACAAACTTCCCCATTGGGAGAAACATCCACTAGCTCACAGAGGCAGGAGCTAGAAAGACAACACAGTGCAGAAGTATCATCCACTAGGCCACTAAATAAAGAGGCCTTAGATATCAAGAAGACATTCACAGAAATAAAAGCCAAAAATGATCCAGTAAGACTTCAAATTTACAATCAGTATTTGAAAATTGCCCCCACAAACTAGTAGAGATTGATGTCAGCCTATGACATTCAAGAGGGAAAGATGATAATGAGCTACTTCAAGCCAAAGGTTCAACAACCTCAAACAACAGCAGATTATATCAGGACAAATCTGGAAGTCTTGGCTAAGGATATTAATCCTCTGGATCAGATTGAACTTCACAAGCAAACTAGAGAAATGGTCTATTCAACCTTAACCAACAAAGCATTGATGGCTCACAAGCTACAAAATTATTTGGATAATACAACTGCCCAGATGAACTTAGAAAAAGCCTCCTCCCTGGCCAAGGATAATAGAATAAAATCATTAGAAGAAATCATTATTGGATTGGGACGTGATCCCAAATATGTAAAAGTTGTTGAAGCACTAATTAAGAAGAAAGAAGAAGACATTGCTGCCTTGAGGAAGCAGCTAAAGCTACCTCCTTCAAGGCATCCACAGACCGCTGAGGTTATAAAGTAGAAATCTAAAGAAAAGATGATGGATCTCCTCTTGAAACTCAATGAAAGATTGAATGACATAGAGCAGGGATTAGAAAAAGCACTAAAGGATAGGTAGGGAGAGTCGACCTCTCAGCCTCTTGATGTAATCCCCATAGTCTCAACAACAATCCCTTCTACACTTGGAATAGCATTAGCTTCAAACATCCCAGCAACCACATCAGAGGTGGTCATAGGTACAGTAACATCAAGAACAAGACAAGGTAGCAGTGCTAATTTGAGCACTGAAGAGTTGATAAAGGCAATGGAAGAAATGAGACTACAAGTTTCAGAATTAAAATGGGTAAAAGAGCAGTTGGCTAAGGTAGAAAGAAATTATGATATCTCCAAAATAAATGTTGTATAAAAAACAAGGGAGATCAAAGCATTAGAAAATAAAGTGAAAACATTAGAAAAAGATCTCACTTTTGACAAGCCTCTTGCAGAGATCAAGAATATTCTTTGGGCCAACATCACCCAATCCATAAATGATGTTTGGCCATCCATCCAAGTGATCTATGAATAGACTGATCTAGTGAAAGCAGTATAAGGAGAAACTCAAAAGACAAAATCTCTGTTAGGACAATTGCCTGATCAAGCCAACCGACTCATACATCTTTTGAATAACAGAAATAAGGAAGAACTGGAAGAACTTGGCATCTTAGACAGGACATACACTATTTTGGAAATCAAAAGAGTGCTAACCAAGAAAACTTTGATGCAGAATTTGGAGAGAAGATGTCAAGATATGCAGGTGGAAATTAATTCATTTATGTAGAAGTTCAATATTTTGAAGAATAAAGGGATACCAAGTCCTTTGGTGATTAATGACAGATTAATGAAGCATATAGATTATGTAAACAAATTGAATAAGTATGCAGGCAATCAAGCTAGTTCATCAACAAGTGCATCAGGAATAAAAGCACTCCCCACAGGCTGAGTTCTTTATGACAGCTTAGAGAACTTATTCTATGTTGAGCATGAGATAAAGCACTTGTTCCCAATCCAGCCTAACTTTTTCAGATATACAAAAATTGATGAGACCTTGAGGAAACTTCAAAAACACAGATTTCCAGAATAAAAATGGTGGGAAGACATGTTAGAAATTTTGTAAATTTATCCCTGGTAAAATGTAAATTTTGGGCTATTTACTATGGTAAGATGAATAAAGGCGAGTAGAGATGAACAAAGGTCAAACAGGTCAAAGTGTATCAGAACAGGTAAAGAGTATCAGTCAAAACAGGGCAGCCAGCACAGAGTTACTAAAGAAGACAGCAGCAAGCCAAATCATAGGGCCTGCCTCTAGCACACTCAGCAAGAAAAGGAACAACACAACATCAGTTTACCTTTCTCCTATCTTCGAGACTAGTTGTCTCTATTTTCTTGTAACCTACTCTTAGTCACCCTAGAATATATCTCACTCTGTTATGAGATATTTTTTGTATAAATACCCCCTCGATTGGAGTATTGAGGGTGGATTCTTAGACATTGCTATAATATTGATTGTTTTGGAATAAAGTGCTGATTGGACCAAATTTTGTATGGCTTGTTGGATAAAGAATTGAAGCAAAGGACTTTTCACAGATTTCTTGAAGCAAACACCAGATCAATAAGTCCTCTATACCTTATGTTTTAAAGTTTTCCTTGTTTATTATATCATCCATGTTTCACATCTGAATGATAAACGAAAAAGAATAATTCAGAATATGCTTGATTGCACTCTGTTTTCAATCGTTATTATTCTCCATGTTTTCTTCTGAATTAGTATAAACAGTGAAATCTTGATTGCTCCTGTTTTCTAGTTCATTCATTTTGATTATTTATTAAAGAATTCTTAACTGCTCTTTAGTAGTAATCATTCAAGTTCCCTCTGTAAATGTGCTGAAGGATTCTTAACTGCCCTTCACCCATTTTAAACCCATTCCATTTATCTCAAGTTGCCATTTGTTCCCTGTTTGACCATCTTGCCCTATGAAACCATCTTTTGTTAAGAAACCAAGTCTAGTTAAGCCATCCTCTTTGACTCCATTAGCCCAATGGCCTGAACTACTCAGTTTTACCCCTCTGCGATTGAATCTCATCACCCAAACTCGAACAAAACTCCTAAACTTCACAACTAGCCTAATATGTTTCAAAACCGAGCTAAATCATAAAGAGAGAGCCCTCTCTGGGTATAGATTGGCTAGATTTTGTACTTAGAAGTTGGTTTGTGGTTACCTCGGACCCCTTTCCTCTTCCCAACAACTTCTAAGAAAATCTGAGTGATAACACTAAGTATGTATATAAAAAACAAATATCATCTCTTAATTAGTCAGGCGACTAAAGTACTCCAATTGGTTCTCATTCTCCTCCAAACCACTCCATAGCTGTGTTTATTCTAGTCAACTAATTATGTCCCTTTGTTTTATTACTTTTTCTTTCCCTTTCCTTCCTATCCACAAAAAAATCCCCCAATTTCATCTTCAACTTTCCCACCTAATTTCTCACATCTTGACAATTCAACTCCAACGTGGGAAGTCTTATGTCCAGGCACCTTACGTCATATGGATTATCCAAATAACTATCCACCAATATTATCATTTATGCTTTGTCTATCCCCTCTTCATGCACATCTTTTTTCAATTGGCTCACTGTTTCCTCCTAGACCTCATTATGCTTCTCCTATGCCTTCACCATATTTATGGTGGTATTAAAAAGGTGCAATTTGTCCCTGCATTTTTCTATCCATTTCACATTCATGTACCTTCGTTATCTTGGGCATTAACCTAGCTATTTAAGTGCCTAAGAGTGTGATAAGGCCTAGCTATTCAAACATTTTTATCTGGCCCTTAATGTAAATTCGGAGTCATTCTTTTTTATCAAATTTTTTGCATAATAGGTCTCAAAGCTTTTTGATTGTTAATTCTGAGTCTCCCAACACAATAATATTTCTTATATGGGTCTCCAAAATTGACATCCCCAACTAGAGAGCATATGATTCAACTTAGCTATTAGTTTTTACCCCTAATCCCCAAGCATAACATTGGGTTATTGAGTCGTTGGGGCACACAATAACCCCTCCCCCGCCTCCCAACCCTCGCTTACATTTCGAGGCTCCATCAAAGAACAAAATTGTCATCTAAGTTTTCATTTCCCACTCTTGAAATTCTTGAACAAACATCGTCAATTTCCAATTAGCATTTTTAGCTCACCTTCTCTGAAATCTGGTGCTACTTGGCATGATTTGAAGATCTTGAAACCAAGATTATCCTTCTTTCCCATTCCTTCCAAATCACTATAGTTAAGTTTTTTCTCTAATAAACCTTCTGGTAAAAGGGCCTTTGTAGAATCTATTATTCTCATGACATTTGACTCTAAATTTTGAAAAATTGGTGTATTCCTTACTAACCAAATTTTCCAGCATAGCTATTTAGGTAGAGCAGACCAGAACCTTCAAAGAAAATGATTCTCATTCATAAAATTTGGAGCGTATAGTCTCTATTGTAAGAACATTTATTTCCATGAGCTTGGAATTCTTATTATCTCTACCATCTCCCAAAATTCCTTTTTCTAGCAACCTATTGAAAACTTGCACTCCTTGAAAAGGTGCTTTGTTGTCTCTTCCTATTTTTTTCATAAAATTCTTCTGGAAGGAACTTGAATTTTGCTCTTTCTCAAGTTCTCTGTCGTCAACTATTCCCCATGAGATATTTTACAACAACATACGTTAACCTTGGGTAGCCCATCATTGTTCCAAATGACTTTCCACAATTTGTCAAGAGGGGATATTCTTCTTTATTCCAATAAAATATGATACCCCAATTTAACTCTATACCCATTGGGAGTTGATTTCCAACTTCTCGCATCCGATATGTTTCTATCTACTAAAGTGTATCCTTGAATAGCTTTGATTAGCATCTTCTTTGGTTGTCTCAGATGTTGAGGCGGGGAAAGAATCAACCAGCCTTTCCATGAGCTATCTTGAAACCATTCAGAAATGTCATATAACATTTGCTTCCCTCTTCTCCTCATCTAGTCTTTGAGGCCTTCAATTCTATTAACAAGCTTTAGGATTTTTAGAGAAGGAAAAATATCATTCCATGTGTTGACATTTCTCCCATTTCTTCGATTCAATCCTAGAAGCAATAATATTACATTAGATGTTGCTTGGCATAATTTACATATTTGGGAACCTATTCTAGTCCATGAGTGAGTCTCTAGTCTTAGACAATCCCCACAATTAGAGATTAATTTCCAGAGGATTTTTTCTTCTAGATCCTTTATCATTAATCCTAGATCCATTATTCCCAACCCTCCTTGTGACTTTGGAGATTAGATCGTGTTCCAATTTACCATATGAAATTTATTTTCATTTGATTTCCCTCCCTCGCAAAGGAACTTCCTTATGAATATGCTAATGTTTGGGACAATACTTGAAGCAGCTAGCAAGCTAGAGCACTGATAGATAGGGAGAGAAGTTAAGATTGATTTAATAAACTCTACTCTTCCCAGAGGATTTAACAAGCTTGTTCCCTAGCTTTCATTTTTTTCTTTATTTTGCTTATTATTCCTATCCATTATTTTAATAAGGTTTGTCCTTCTGATATTGGCATATCTAGATATTTGAAGGATCCCCATTTATAAGAATAAGGGAATCCTAAAATGCTCACAATTTCTCTAATAAATGAATCATCTCAATTCCACCTATAAATTTGGCTCTTTGTTTTATTGCAGTCACATCGAGAACACTGCATGCATAAGTTTAAGACCGTTTTAAAATGTTATGTTATCATTCTATAAGCTCCACCTAAAAAAATCATATCCTCCGAATCAACCTTTGATCCATTTAGCTTCCAAGTTTCTACTGAGAGAATTAACCATTATTATGAAAGCAAGGGTGAAATAGGACACCCTTAACAAAGAACTCTTGAAGCTATGAAAAAACATGTTTATCTTCCATTTAATATAGGGGTTATATATGTATCTAATATATATGCTTTGATCCAATGGATTGACTCTGGGTCAAAGCCAAACTTTTCCATTATCGCAAATAGGAATGAATGTCGAACTCAATTGAAAGCATTAGCCATATCCACTTTTATTTCCATTCCTTTATCCCCTACTTTTTTGATTGAATACATTACTTCCTAGAATAATATTACATTATCCTTTATATGTCTCTAATATATAAAGCCACCTTGATTTAATCATATAATCTTCCCCAATTGCAGATTTCTTATATTTGCTAAATTGTTTGTCAGTATCTTATAGGAAACATTGCATAGGGAGATAGGCCTAAATCTTGAGAAGTTCAATGGCTTGTGTTCTTTTGGAATGAGAGAAAAGGATTATTAATTTGTACTCCCTCCTAAACTTTCCTTCCTCTTCGATCCATTGAGCATCCTTAGCAAATTGTAAATAATCAAATTCCAGAATTTGTGGTAAAAATGAATTGTGAACCCATCCAGGCTTAGAGCTTTATCTGGTTCCATGGACCAAATTGACAATATCACCTCCTCTTATGTGACTGTTTTAAGAAGATCCATATTTTATTCTTCCTTTTTAGAATTGGGATTTCTACTAACACTTGTTCCTAATAATAAATTTTCCTCTCCCCCTCTTCTGTTTACATATTTTTGAAGTAGATATAGTTTGTCTGCTTCAATTCTTGAAAATTTGTTATTCTTGTCCCATCTTCTAAAATGATTTATTTAACTTGGTTCCTTCATTCTCTACTGCTCGCTTGATTATGGAAAAAAATTGTCTTACGATCTCCTACCTTCAACCACAAAACTTGACTCTCCATTCCTCTTCTTCCAAATGAAACTACATGAAAATCCTTTTCACGTTTGATCTATGCATTTTCTAGCTATCCTTTTTCGATAAGGAGTGTTAAACCATCTAATTGAGCCCACAATTCCTTTCTTTTCACTCCTGGAGGTTTGTATTCCTATTTTGTCTAAAATTTTAAGGCCTTTTTTACGCTTCTCAATTTTTCTTCCTAAATGAAAGAAGGGGAGCCCAATATAAGCACCTCCCATTGATCCAGGTGGATATTGTTGGCCACCTTCCTATTCCTCTTGCACACCCTCAATTGTTTCTTTCAATTTTTCAGTTTCCTTAATTGTAGCACAATTTACTATTTTTGGCAGTTTTTTGGGTCCTTGACTTCCGAAGTTGTTTTGAGGCCCTAAACGACATTTTTTTGGAAAACAGGAAAACAAGAGAATATCATTTACATTTTTTGTTGCAATTTATGTTCCTCTCATAGATATTTCTAATGAGGTATTGTGCATGTCAAACAAAGATCGCATGCCAAAGTTACGACCTAGGGAAGTTGATGTACCAATTTACCACGACAGGACCCATAGTTTTAGTGCTTCATCTCCTAGGGTTAGGTTTTTGGATGTTTATGGTTTCCCATTGTTTCTCAATAATAGATAAGTCTTCGAGCCTCATTGTAATATAGTTCAAAGACATGTATCCACCACATCTCTTCTTAGAGATAAGCTTCCATCACCCGAGCTAATTTATTTCTAATCTATTTGTAAGCATATTTTAGTTCTTTGATATTAATGAAATGAAGCTTTATTTCTACTACATCTATGTGTTTAGGTTTATATCTATATTCTATTGTGTTCGTTTAGTTGTATTAGAGCAATCTGCTCTTTCTCTATTTTTCTTTGTACGTCCCCAACGAGGTCAGGGTATAAGGAGTTAGGGCTCGAACTGGTTGAAACTTTGGGAGACCAGCCTTAAAAACCCCAGTGGCCTCCCACGAAAGAATAAAAGAAAGACAAGGGAGTAGGAGATCCCTTCAAAATATTGCTCGAAGAATCCCTTGAGTGATAGAGGAATGCGATGATGGAAAACTTTTCCTAGATCCTTCAGCGAATGCCCATAGGAAACACATATTCATCTAGAATCCACTTTGTAGGAACCACTCCCTTCAAGGTACAAGTCAACTTTTATATTACCATATTTGAAGGCTATATAGATGCAGACACCATAGATAGATGATTAAATCTATTAGAAAGGTATTTCTTTATTCATGATTTTTCCAATAGGGAAAATATTATTTTTCACTCCTTAAAGCCGCCCCCACGTCAAGGACTGGTGGGAAACCTACTGTGAGCATAAGGATGAGAGGGAACCCTCACTATTTTTAGCCACACCCACTTGGAACACTTTCCGAGATGCCATCAAGGAGCAGTATTACCTTGTCGAGAGCTATGAAGGTAAGTGCATAAAGTGGACCACACCATGGTAGGGAAGGGACCAAGACATGCCCGAGTTCACAAATATTTTTCATACCCTTTGCATGAAGTTGGGCATCAAGGATCTTGAGTAGCATATGATACTCAAGTATCATGATTTTCTAGAAAAATACATCAGAATAAGATGGAGTTCCTAAACATCTCCTCGCTTGGTGCTGCCTACCAATACGTTGTCAAGATCAATAATAAGTTTAAACAAAAGAAGCAAGACATTGGATATATGAATCTAAAGCAAGGGAAAGGCGCCCCCAAACCACTAAACAAAGGACAACGCAAAGGTGGGGTGACCCAAGACAACCCGTTGAAGCCCCAAGAAAAGAACAACACTACGAATACAAAGGACACATGAAAGTGGTGTGAGTTCTATAAGGGCTCCACTCACAACATAAGTGAGTTTCAGGCCAAACAATGACTAGTGGCCAAGCTGAAGGCTTCAGATTCATATGCATATTCTGAATCTATGTAGGAACCTGGCAAGGGGAATCACAAAGGGAAGCAGATTATTGACGTGGAGCCTAGCGCCGCTATTTCCACCACCAAGATCCATAAGATTGAGCCCAAAGATCCAGATGAGGGGGAGTGTCTCTTCCACTCATAGATGTGGATCAAGGGTTTTCCGCTACAATTCATTTTCAACAATGGGAGCCAAAAGAACCTCATTTCAGTAGAGTTCACGAAGCAGTTGGGCCTAATGACCACACCACACCCATAATCATACACCATCGGGTGGCTTCACTAAGGACAATAACTTTGTGTTAGCAAACAATGTCACCTTCCCTACAACATCAAGCCCTTCACAGATGAGGCATTGTGTGATGTTTCTCCTCTTGAAGTTTCTGATGTATTGTTAGGCCAACCATACTTATGGAACCATCATGTTGTATATGATTCAATGCCTCACATTGTTATTATTTGTTTAGGTAATAAGTTATACAGGATACTAGAGGTAGCCCCGCCTACCACCATCTCTTTTATATCTGCTGAGAAATGTAGTAAGATCATCCCCCAGAATCAGAATTTATTTTTGTTTCTTATTCGCTCTCAAAGTAAGGGGAATATCGTGGCCACATCCATGGCCCTCGGGAAGGGTTCCTCGACACAGCAAAATTACGTGGATAAGGTTGTGTAAGAACATAGGGACATCTTCTCCTCATCTGCAAGGGTATCCTTGCACTATTAGGTCAAGCATTCAATCGATCTGACTCTTGGAGCACCTCTAGCCAATGGGCTGATATATTTTCACTCCATTCTGGAAAATGAAGGGATGCAATAGAAAATCTAGGAGTTGTTACAAAAAGGGCACATCTGACTAAGTTTCTCACCTTGTGGGAGCTCAATTGTACTTATACAGAAGATGGATGGGATGTAGAGGCTCCTCATTAATTATTGGGCACTAAAGAAAATCATTTTCAAAACTATGTATCCAATCCCATGGATTGCTGAACTTCTGGACCAACTCAAGGGGGCCAAGTATTTTAGGAAGAACGATATGAATTATGGCTATCATGAAGTTCCAAAAAAGCCCACACATGTATAAAAAACTACCCTTAAATCCAAGTAAGGACTTTTTGAATTGTTGTTTATGCCATTCAGGTTGACAAATTACCTTGTTACTTTTATGAGGCTAATGGATGACATCTTCTGGCCCTTTACCAACTCGTTCATGGTTTTTTATCTAGACGACATCCTCATCTTTAGCAAGAGTTGGGAAGAACACTTGCAACACATTTGGCAGGTCCTTCAAACCCTACGCAACACAAACGTTGTGCCAACTTGGAGAAATGCACCTTTGGCATGAGCCAGGTCCAATATCTAGGTTACATCATAGATAAGTGAGGCATGCATGTCCATTCGACTAAGATTCAAGTCATTTGGGACTGGAAAACCCCAACCACTCTAACATAGCCTTGCAAAGTTTATCAGAGGTTCATGTTGGGATTCTTCCATATCACTTGGCCTTTGAGTCATATTATCAAAAAAAAAAAATCTTATCTAAGTCCCAAGACAAGTCGTTTGTTGAGTTGAAATGCTACCTTTTATTTACGCCGATACTCACATTGCTAGACCTGCAACAACCATTTGAAATTGAGACAGATGCCTCTGACTATGCTATTAGTGTAGTCCTCACCCAACATGGGCATCAGGTGCCGTATCATAGTGAGATTTTTTTGATACAATTTGGAAGTACCCCACCTATGATAAAGAGATGTATTCAATCATGCAGGATTTCCAGCAGTGGAAGCATTACATTTTGTGGAAGGAGACAGTCATCCACACCGATGATTGAGATCTTCAATTTATATAGACATAAGGGGAGTTTCAAAATGATAGTCATCAAGATTTTTCTACATATCCGCAACAATTCCACTTGAACATTAAATACAAAAAGGACAACACCAATGATGTTGCAGACTGCCTCAACCAACCCCTAGTTGTGGTACTAACTATTTTTCTCAACTCTTGTAGCCACGAGACCTCTGTTTGGTTGCAACTACATGAAAATGATCCAAAGTTCACCTGGACATAGAAAATGATAGTATATGGCAAGAAATTTCTTGATTTCCATCTCCAGGACACATTATTATGCTACCTGGTCCACATTTTTATTCCTTCAAGCAAGCGTGCCAAGCTGATTTGGGAGGTACACTATAGTCAGGTCGTAGGACACTTTGCTGTGGAGAAAATTATGGTCACACTACAAAAGTACTTTTATTGGCCAAAATGCTAACAAGATGTTGGGAAATATATCAGATCCTACATTATCTACACCATCACCAAGCCAACCATTAATAAGCAAGGCCTGTGCATTCCTCTGCCTACTCCAATCCAGTCTTGGTAATCCACCTCCATGGAATGTTTTTTTGGTCCACCTTCTACAAAACATGGTAATGACTATGTATTTGTAGTCGTGGATATATTTTCTAAGATGGCTATATTAGTGGTCTGTAAGAAGAGTATCACAATAGATGACCTATCGAAACTCTTCTTTTAATGAGTGTGGGTATATTTTGGGATCTCGTAGACCATTATATCAGATTGGGATATTAGGTTCCTTAGCACATTTTGGTCAAGCCTCTGGACAATATTGGACACCAAGCTCACCATGTCGACTACATTCTATCCATAGACTGATTGCTAAACAAAGTTCATCGACATGATGATAGTTCACATACTCTGCATGTACAACTCCAAGCATCCATGAACCTGGGATGAGAGACATCCCTATGAGAAGCACAATTATAACAGAGTTCTCCATATCTTGACTAGTCACAGTCCCTTTGAAGTGGGTCTAGGATTTCAATGATTGTGTCTAATTGATGTTGCCAAGACTCATGCGACTACACATACAAAATACACGCATGTACTATCTGAAGCTGATAAGGAAACCATATTTATTGAACACATTCAACACATCCACTAGAAGATTCACAACATCTTGGAGAAGTCCAATGCCATGTACAAGAAACAACATGATCTACATCGGGTGCCACATAATTTTTAGGTGGGAAACAAAATTTGGTTGCATTTGTAGAAATAATGCCTTACTAGAGCCCATTGAAAGCTCAGACCACTCCAATATGGGACTTAAACCATTACCAAGGTTGTGGGAGATAATGCTTTTGAGGTCAACATTTCCCCATTCCTTGGCCTACACCTAGTGTTAAATGTGGATCACCTTCGACCATACTTTCCACCATTATTGGACACATCAGACATTGCAAGAACAACTTACACCAATAGAGTTAAACCTTGACTGCATGGAATAGGCTACATGTTAGAAAATTATATATTACAGAGAAGCATAACACATCAAATATATTGCAAAAATATAAACATAGAAAACACATAAAACAAGAGAGACACAAATATACATGGTTCACTCAATTTGGGCTATGTACATGGAGAAACAGCCAGTCATTCCTTTTATATTATCCATCAAATTGAAGAGATACAACCTACAATAGATACGTTGTAATTCCCTCTTCACTCTCACACTATCTCCTCTCTCTTTCTCATACAAAATACAGATCTACATAGATGCAAAACAATTCCCTCATATATAGCGAGGGGTTGCCTTCTAGGGAAAAAAAACCTAAATTAAACATAACTTCTTCCATCAAATCTCTGCCTAATGAATGGCTTAGATTGAGTACAAAATTACAACATTTTAGAAGGCAATTTTACATCTATTTTTAGCTTCGGGGGCATTGCCCTTGATCCCCCGCCCGGGGGGGGGGGGGGGCTCCCAAAGTTTATAGCTACCCCCCTGGACCCCCCCTACAATGTAAATATGACGGGCAGCATTGCCGCCACATTATGAACTGGGGTCTAGTGTGGTGATACCTCTTAATAAAGAATATAATCAAGCTCGACACCCAACACTACGAATGATCAGATCATGGACACACATATCAAGAACACTTACCATAAAAAGATCCAACTGGATTAGGTTTTCAAACTTTTCCAACTCCTACATCATGGCAAGTGGCTCAGCGGGGACCAAGTTCAGTAGAAGTTTCCCCATCTCATGGAGGCACTCCATGCAATGGGGATCATTTCTTCCTAGGGGGGATGATTGATCCAAGTTGTTATTGGTGGGCACCCACCTATTGTAATTGGACCCCCACAATTGTTTCTTTGAGGCTTTTAGTTTCATTAATTGTAGCACAATTTACTATTTTTGGTAGTTTTTCAGGACCTGAAATTATGGAGCCATTTTGAGGCCCTAAACAATGTTTTTTTGGAGCAAGAGAAAACGTGAGACATTGATTTATGGTTTTTATTAAAATTTATATTCCTCGGATAGATATTTCTAATGAGGTATTGTGCATGTCAAATGGAGTTAATATGCCAAAGTTACGACCCTAGGAAGTCGATGTATAAACTTACCACAACAGGGCCCATAATTTTGGCACTTCATATCCTAGTGTTAGGTTTTTGGATGTTTATGGTTTTCCATTCTTTCTCAATAATAAATAGGTCTTCGAGCCTGATTGTAACATAGTTCAGAGGCATGTAGCCTCCACGTCTCTTCTCAGAGATAAATTACCATCACCCGAGCTAGTTTATTTCCAATCTGTATGTAATCATATTTCAATTATTTGATATTAATGAAAATTATGAAGTTTAATTTCTTTTGTATCTCTGTGTTTATGTTTATATATTTAGTCTATTGTGTTCATGAATAAGTCTAGATCACTCGTACCTCTGTCACAATATGAATAATTTTTTCCTCCTAAAGCCATAATTCATTAAAATGGAATGGGATTGGGTCTAGATTCAGATCATGTTTAATATTTAATGTGATTACATGTGACTTGAGGTTGGATTGGCTATTGCATCTACCTTAATGATCAATCCCTGAAACATATACTCGCTCTGTATCAGAAGTCAATCTAACCTGGATGATATATGTTGTCCTCCCTCCTTTTTATTGAACCAAGTAATTTTTTTTTAAATGGGTTTCATATCAAACAAATTTCATTATGAAATTAAGTCCTCCATGTTTTCTCAGAGAGGGCTTCTTACCCAAGAGCCACCTCGTTTATACACTATGGAGAGAGTTGTATTAAAATATCATACTACTATACTTTGGGAGTCAAACTCCTATATTTTCAAAGACACCAATTTCTTCCAAAATTGAATTTTTTGAAGATAAGTTACTGGAGCATAAATAGTATAGAGTTTCAATACATTTTTTGTGGCCCTATGGTCTAACAGTGTTAATAGAATATTGAGAAACTTGAATTGATCCAAAAATACAAACTCATTATGATTCTAGATTATGTTTATTCCTCTTGACGCTCATCTGGAGCTTATTCCTACAACTACTCCATTCATCCAAAATTTTCCTATGCTAGCTATTAATTCCTCTTCCCTTATCTTAGTCAATTAGATGCAAAGCACCAAGGGTTGAATATCGTTAACTAAATCTTTCATCCTCTATAGTTTCTTGTCACTACCCAATCCCCTGGAGTTCTAAGAGACTAGATTCATTATTGACCAATGTGTAAAGTGGACTTATAGGCATCCTTCCAAAGTTGTTGTTTTTATGGTTGAGCTTGTTGATGATACCCTTAGTACGAATCTATCCTTGAATGAAATCCTATTTGAATATATTTTGCCGTTAA
>CM062805.1:319824052-319848520 GCA_031772625.1 Pinus tabuliformis
AAGGAACATGAATAATAAATGGGCATATGTTCCTCTGCAAAAGGGGAAAGAAAGGGTGCCCAAGGACCTAGATGAGAGCAAGAGCTCTCTAGAGACTCTGCTGCTCCCTGATAACATCACTTTTTACGGAGCGCACTTGGGATGGGTGCCAGTTCTAAAATATAAAGACTGTGATCTTGCGGACACGAGAAATTCCCACATTTGGAAACTGCACAGCTAATGCACCAGAAGAAGACACACCGACGGGAGTCATAGAGTTGGAGCTACACAAATGGTTGGGAGGAGTAGAGAAAGCAGGATTATTAAACCTGCTTTGGGTTTCACATTACCATCGCGCCCCAGTGACTATTTTTGTCATCAGGCAGCTACTCTGCCTGGTGCATGACGGGTGTTTATGGCTGGAGGAGCCCATCCCCATCACATATCATCTGACTCACAAAATTACCTGGCTCCCTCGCAAAGGGGAGGATCCAGTAAACATATCCGAGGGTAAAAGTGATGATTTGGCCATTGCAGAGGCCATGCAGAAGAAGTTCAAGATGGAGAAGAAAAAGAGAGGGTACGCAATCTCTGGTATCAACAACGTTGCGGTGAGAGTCGTGATGCAGATACTCGCTGGGAAGGTTATGCGAAAGTGTCGCATGGATGAGGTGTCTACACTGGTGGTTGCATTTGCTGCATAGTGCACAGAGGGGGTCCAATTTAACTAGGTGGATTACTTGTGCAGAGTGTTCCTGGAAAACTATCACGAGGCATAGGAATAGGGGAAGACTTTCCACTATGCATGGCTTCTACTATCCATAGTGCTAGTGGCTTGGGAATTTCCTAAGGACATCCAATTCCTAACGATTTCATAGAATCTTCTAGAGACAGTGAAGTACGCTTCACTATAGGAAACTAAAGATGCATAGAGGATCAGAGATAGCAAAATATTCTGGGTGTTCATGGAGATGAACATCAGAATGGGGATTAACCACAAAACGTTCTTATCACCTACTGTCTATAAAAATCTGTAGAGCTTTGCGGAGTTCAAGGTGGACTTTCATGACGTATACATTAGGGCACACAAGGACGCCATGAAGACTTGGAATGAGCTCCCTTACCTGGCGATGAACGATGTCATATTTTCCATTTATGAGTCGTGGCCACTGGAGTGGTGCACTCTAGCCAGCTCTAGGGTGCAAGTAGAGAAGTCCACTGCACAAAGGAAGAAGATGGATGTAAAAGTATAGATGGCGTAGTTGGTAGAGAAGAGAAGGTACAAATCAGTAGTAGCCAAGGTTTAGGAGGCGCATGATGCTACGAAGACAACAGAAGAGAAGTAGAAGGTAGCTGAGAAGGAGTGCGAGGGTGAAAATTCACCTTTGCCCGAACAGGAGACAAAAATAGAGGAAGGTGGCATGAACCCATAGAGAGCATCCACACAACTAAAGTTACAATGCCCGAGAGAGTAGGTGGGGCCATGGAAGAAGTCAAAGGCCTCAAAGACTTCTTTCGACCAGATCACCCTCATTGAGGGGGATCTCCATGACATTGGGGAGACGGTGTGTGAAGTCACCGCGGAGGCCCTCCAGTAGCTCACAGAGGAAAACTAGATGGTGTTGGTGGCCCTCTAGGTGCAGATACAGGAGTTACAGGTGCACACTCCACAGGTTGGTACTCTGTCAACCAACCTCATAGTAGGTATGGCCGCGGCTAAGGAAATGTTGCGCGTCCATATGACCAACACTATAGTGCTACTAGAAGGAGCACTGGTTACAAAAAATGAGGCCATCGGGCCTATGGTCAGTGCACTGAAGGGAGTTGGAATAAATATGGCTACACTCCCTTAGGAGACGCTCTATGTTCTGCAGGACAAAGTGACTGCCGAACTATGAGCCAAGGAGGGTCGCGTGCTCCAGGTCATGAGCGAGAAGTGAATCAATATTGAACAGTTGATCTTGCAGCATGATGAGGTAGTGGCACAGAACTGACAGATTGTGCAGGTGGTCGACGACACTTTCCAGATGGTCCCGAAGTTAGCCATCCCAACAGAAGACCCAGTGGAAGTGCGCATCTGGAAACTCGCAGCAGGGGTGTGCAAGGCAAAGGAAGAGATATCCAAGGTTCAGCTGGAGTTGAACCTTCATATACTTGAGCTCCAATTAAAGGCGTAACCTTCAACTCCACCAGAGGTGAAGGAACAATGCGCCAACGTCATTACAACAGGAATAATGGAGATCAACAGTGTAGTGAAGGACTATACTAAGCTACAGTTTGAAGAGTCGTTTGATGTCCTCACCACCCTGTAGGAGGAATCAAACATAAAATGCCTAGAAATAGAAGCACATGAGCTGTAGCAGAAGTATAATTAAGTAAAAGGGACCACGCAGACGGTGGTCCTTACACAGAGACTCTCATGGATCCAGCAGGCAAAAGTGCTCAAGGAACATGTAGGCGTTGCGCGACATAAGGAAGCCATTTTGAAGGCATGCATTCAACCATGGATTGATGAGGCATTCATCATTACTGCCTTTATTGAAGAAAAGCTTGCATAGATGCAGGGAACACAGGAACAGATTCAGGGAAGTATTTCAAATGCCTCAGTGTTTGAACAACGCATCCAGGAAGTGTAGCAAGTAGCTGCTCAGTGCGTTGTCAATCTTGCAGTAGTCCAAGAAGAGTTGGGAGGTCTTCACGCAAAGATCTTCACACCAACAAAGTGACTCGAGGGCAATTCATCATGTTTGTGTTGGGGGCGTGTTGAGCGTGGGATCCCCAAGGAAAGTTTTGGGGCTTAGAGCCTAGTTTTGGGTTAAAAGTTTTAAATTCGATGTAAAGACTCCACATTTTGTGGGAGCAGAGTGTGAAGTTTTTAAAGAGTCATAGGGTTGTCCACCCTCAATTTTTTAGTGTAATGTTGGCTTTAGAGACCTACCCATGGTCTGCGGACCATGGGATTGTATAAATAGAGTGAGGCTCTAAGTTGTATAATAATAATAGAAGTGATCTAAGAATGAAGAATTGAGTCATAGCTAAAGTGTAAAGTCTGGGTCGTAGAGTAGGAGAAGGCTCTGTAGCTAAGTGCGCAGAGGCCTAGCAGTCTGCAGCTGAGTGTGTGAACCCCTCTAGCTAAGTGAGCAGTGTGAGTCGAGTCTGTATCTGTCGGAGAATTAATAAAGAGAAATTTTGTATCAATTCTGTGTATTTATTTCCTATTTTCTGAATTGAGTATATTGGGTATGAATTGCATCTTTACTGTTTATATGGTGCAAGAACATATACGTTTGTGTTGATTAAGTGAATGTGAGATGAAGTATCTGTTTAGGCAAAGTTAACTAACATTTGTAAGGAGATAAGTAAGATACATGGTGTAACTTGGGGAAATAGCATAGATCGCTACCCTAGTAGTGTAAAAGCATCTCAGCCCCTAATTAGGGCTGCACAAAAGGTGATCCTAATAGATCACGAAGGTCTTGTAGGTTGGAAAAGTGCACGAAGTGACTTGCACAAAGGTGGGCATAGTTGGACTAAATCAACACCTCAGACATCTCAAGGGTGTAGAAACTTGGTTCCAGCATCCCCCCATACTACTTTGGGTGAGACTTCACTCTGCGCTTCGTAGACTGACGCCGAAAGCACCAGTAGTGTATGGATTTGTTTGGCTAATTAACTCTGAAATTGGGCTAGGCCTCATTAAGCTAACATATGTATAATAAGATGAACACATTGAAAATATAATTAAAAAACATTTTGTCAGAAATCATGGGAAAATCTGCATGCGACCAGCTGGAAGACTTTATGACGATTAGCTTTGTACCATGATCTTGAAAATAGTATGTCATATTATTTGTAAATCAAATTTCCTCAACCTTTTTCCTACATTGGTATCAAAATAAAAGGAATCAACATTGATTTAGTGGTGGGGCCAACTCAACTACTAAACAACTTTGTCGTATAGGTAACTGAACACATATGCAAAAAATATTTATTTGTGAATATTTACAATTATTGTTGACACTATTGAAGCTAATTGTCATAATAAAAAATACTTCATACTTATTTTTTATCAGAAATTACTATTTATAATTACATGTATTTCAATGATATTAAAACAAGATCAAAATGTGAAGAAAGTGGACAAGATGGTTTTAGAACATCGAGATTTATTTCCATAACTTCCAATAAACTTTGGCTTTGACATTTTTAGTTGTTACTTATTGGCAGTGTCATATATAGTAGTTTCCACCCAAGAAATAGTAACAACTATTAATTGTGGCTGGAGCGGAAAATGTGAAGTTAAGCGAAATTGAAAATGAAAATAAGTAGGAGACAAACGAAACAAGATATTTGCACTCATACAATCAAATATGTAGTATCTAAATATACCAATGAAAAATACAAGAATCAATGACATTTGAAATAGTTAATTGATGAATGTTGGAGCAAATAAGTGTTTGAGATTGTGCAAACCAAACACTTTCTTGGGCTCACAACCAAGCAGAGTCAACTTTACTTAGTAGTTCATTTTATCAAATGTTCGTGTTCTCTCACATTTTTCTCTACAAGGTATTTCTTTCTTTACACTATCATCTAGGGATTTCTATTTTCTCTTTTCACACTTTATGGACACGAGAATCCTAACAATGTTTTAGGATATGTAATAATCATTCCATCTTATCAACTTTATCACATGAAATACTCACTCCATCTTATAACTTATAATTTCTTTCCCGCTTCTATGTTTTATTTGCATTTTCTTTGTTAATCATACAGGACACATTGTATTTGACCACTTACCCTAGTAACCTAATTTGCATCCGAACAAAGAACCCACTCAATTTTTGTATCTCATAATGTGTAAGAAAATTGTATGTTTAAATATTTGTTAATTCAAAATATGTTTTGTTATGAAACCAGCTCAAGAAAAGATAGAAAAGATATATCAACACCTTAGAATTCAGCCTCTTCGAGGGGGCAACCTCCTTTACATTACATAAATGAACAATTCTTGGAGGATACAAATGACAAAACCTCCTTTCTATATATAGGAGTCTAAGGAGTCACAATATAATCCAGCCGACCTAACAATAATAATATAAAGCCACAAAAATAACAATAGAGGGATTCTATGGGGCACAGAAATAACAACATGGGGGTAATAGGGGCACAACAATATAAATAAGGGGTATAACTACAATAGTAATGGGGTAATCACTAGTATTATAGGGACCCAACATGCCCCTCTCCTTAAAAAAAGTGTTGTCCTCAACGCTTGAGTAGTTCTGGATACTTCTGCATAAAATTCTCATCCTCCCATGTGGAATCTTCAGCGGATAACTTCTTCCACTTGATAAGATACTATGAAATTGATCGATTTCATAGATGTCGAGTTCTTGTTTCTGTGACTTCTTCTGGTTCCAATATAATTTTTCCTTCCTCGTCAAGTTCTGGCAATAGTGTTTGAACTGGGAGCTTGTCACCTATAACCTTCTTTAAACATGAAACATGGAAAACTGGGTGCAATCGAGAAGCTGCAGGAAGCTCCAATTTGTATGCCATAGTACCAATCTTTTGCAACACCTTGTACATACCATAATACTTTGGTGATAATTTATTATCCTTCTTAGCTTGCTTTAGGGACATTTGCTTATATGGTTGTAGCCGTCGGAATACCCAATCACCTACATCAAAACTTCTTTCACTGCGATGTTGATCTGCCTGTTGTTTCATTCTATTTTGTGCCAACACGAGGTTATCCTTTAAGAGTTGGAGGACTTGTTGTTGATGTTTGATGTGATGTTCCACTGTCTGAACCTTAGAACTTTCTCTTAAATATGATGTGATGGATGGTGGTTGATACCCATAAAGTGCCATAAATGGGGTCATTTTTATTGTTGTATGGAAGGAAGTGTTATACCACCATTCAGCCAGAGGCAACCATTTGACCCATTGTGTCTGTTTATCAAATACAAAGCAACGAAGATATCCTTCCAAACATTTGTTTACTATCTCAGTTTGCCCATCAGATTGAGGATGATAAGATGAGCTATGAGCTAACTGAGTACCAAGACAAGAAAATAATTCTGTCCAAAAATTTCCAGTGAAAATGGGATCTCTTTCACTTACAATAATCTTTGGGTTTCCATGTAGCTTTTGAATTGTTTCCATAAATGCAGTAGAAATTGTACTGGCTTTAAATGGATGTGATAATGCACAAAAGTGTGCATACTTGGTAAGTCTGTCAACTACCACCGTGATGACACTCTTTCCCTCAGACTTGGGTAAACTTGTGATAAAATCCATTGAAACCTCCTCCCAACGTTGGCTTGGAATGGATAAAGGTTGTAATAGACCCGGTGTCTTAATTGTTTCAACTCTATTTTGTTGGCAAACCAAACATTCCGCCACAAACTTTTGAATATCTGATTTAAGGCCATCCCAAAACAATTCCTTCTTAACCCTGTGGTAAGTTTTTAAAAATCCTGAGTGCCCTCCTAAGGGAGAAGTGCGCAATTCCATAAGAATCTTTTGTTTTAGCTGGAAATTCTTACAAAGGTATAAGCGATCTTTGTACCATAATGAATCATTTTTCCAGCTAAATGTATCAGACGTACTGGAATCTTGTTGTAGCTTTCGAATAAGTGCCCACACTTCTTGATCATTCTTCCATTCCTCCCTTGCTTTGTTTATCCAATCTGGTTGGATAATAGAAATGGTGCACAACAATGCTTCCACATCCTCATCCTTTCTTGAGAGTGCATCTGCCACAACATTTTGCTTCCCTTTTTTGTAGATGATTTCAAAGTCATAACCCAACATCTTTGTGACCCACTTTTGTTGCTCTTTAGAGGATAATCTTTGTTCTAAAAAGTATTTAAGGCTATCATGATCCGTTTTTACCTTGAAGTGTCTTCCCATTAGGTAGGGTCGCCATTTCTTAAGTGCATGGAGTATTTCCAACATTTCCTTCTCATAAATAGCTTTGCTTAAAAACTTTCCCTTGATTGGATGACTTTCAAAAGCAATGGGTCTTTCATCTTGCATTAGAACAACACCAATTCCATTTCCTAAAGCATCACATTCCACAATAAAGGTTTTTGTGAAGTCCGGTGTAGCTAAGACTGGTGCCTGGCACATTGCCTCTTTAAGATGTTCAAAGGCCTTTGTTGCTTCCGGAGTCCATGAAAATGCATCTTTCTTCAATAATGTTGTTAGAGGTGCTGCTATTCTCCCATAATTCTTAACAAACTTGTGATAATACCCTGTCAACCCAACAAATCCTCACAGATGCTTTATGGATGTGGGAATTTTCCATTCTTTAATGGCTTTAATTTTGCTAGGGTCTACCTTAACTCCTTCATGAGATACAATATGACCCAAATATTCCACCTCCTGGACTCCAAAGAAACATTTGGATCTTTTTGCATATAATTGTTTCTCCTCCAATAGTTGTAGCACCCTGTCAACATGTTCAACATGATCCTTCCAAGACTTGCTGTAGATTAGTATATCATCAAAAAATACTAACACAAATTTTCTAAGGAATGGTTTGAAAATTGAATTCATCAAACCTTGAAATGTTGAAGGTGCATTAGTAAGGCCAAAAGGCATGACCAAAAATTCATAATGACCCTCATGAGTTCTAAATGCCGTTTTCGGAATGTCTTCAATCTTCATTCTGATTTGATGATATCCCGAACGAAGATCCAACTTGGTGAAGTAAATTGATCCATGCAATTCATCCAGTAATTCATCAATGACAGGAATGGGGAACTTATCTTTAATAGTGAGCTTGTTGAGCTCCCTATAATCCAGACACATGCGCTATGATCCATCCTTCTTGTGCACCAATATTACTAGAGCAGAGAAAGAACTTTGACTTGGTTGAATTATACCAGCCTCTAGCATTTCTACAACCATACGTTCAATTTCACTTTTTTGGACATAGGGATATCTGTACGGCCTAATGTTTGGAGGAACACTTCCTGGAATCAGATGAATAGCATGATCATGATCACGCATAGGTGGGAGACCTTTGGGAGTCTCAAATACCTTGGAATGATTATCCAGGACTTTTTGGAGATCTAGAGAAATAGATGATTCCGATGTGGAAACATCTAGCGAACATAATTGTGCAATTACACCTCTTTGCTCCTTTTTTAGAAGCTTTGTCATACCATTAGAGCTGATTATCTTTCCTGGTTTCCCTGCAATACCCCTTAATTCAACTTCCTTTCCTTCCGTAGAAAATTTGATGAAAAGTTCTTGAAAATTAAAAGCTATTGTACCCAAGGATTGTAGCCATTGGACTCCTAGTACAACATCAGCACCTCCCATTGGAATGGAAAGCACTGGGCTAGTCAATACATATTCTCCCATGGATAGCTTGATATTATGGCACCTTCCAGAGCAATTTATTGTTCCTCCATTTGCAATCATCACTTGACACTCTGGTGCTGGATATAGGAAGCAATTCAATTCTTTTGCTACCCTACAATGAATAAAATTGTGGGTGCTTCCTGAATCAATCAACACTATTACCTTTTTCTTCTTGATTTGTCCTTCTATCTTGATGGTTTGAGGAGTGGTAATTCCCACCAATGCATTACAAGATATGGTCGGATTTATTTGTTCTTCTTCTAGGCTTTGTTCCTGGAGTATATCTTCTTCTTTTGACCTTTCTTGCTCCTTTTCTTCTTCCTCTCCACAATCTATGTAGAATAATTTCTTCTCAGCACACTTATGACCTTTAGTGTATTTGCTATCAAAACTGTAACAAAGCCCTTTTGCTCTTTTTTCTTCCAATTGTTGTGGTGTCAACCTTATAGGTTATGGAAGACTAGGGGCAACAACACTTCCGTCTTTATAGTTGTGAGTGGTATGCTTCCTGGTTGCCATAATTTTGCTTTCCATTTTTCTTGCTAACCTGAATGCCTTCTCTAATGAATCAGGTTCCCAAAGGCGAACATCATGTTGGATATTATCCTTTAAAGACCCTATGAACACATCAATCCTATGCTCCTCTGGAATATCTTTTACCCTTATGTTCAATTTTTGGAACTCCTCAATGTGCTCCATTACTGAACCCTTTTGTTTGAGACTTATCAAGTGGCTAAAAAAAGTGTTGCTTTTTGTATCTTCATAATGTGCTAAAAATTCTTCCGTAAAAATTGCCCAAGTGATAAATTGTTTACGAGAGCAAAGCCATTGATACCATACAAACTGATTTGGTTCCAAATATATAGTTGCCATACGTACCTTTTGTGTGTTTTGCACATTATTGAGATCGAAGAACTGCTCCAGCTGTAATATCCATGTGGCGGGATCTTTGCCATCAAACTTCCTCATATCGATTTTTGGAATATGGTGGGTCTTCGATCCAACATTAGAGTCTATGGAATCATGATTAACATTACTTTTTTTCACATCATGAGTTTCCTTTACAACCTTTTCACCATTAGTAAGTATTTCTTGTAGAAAATTTGTCAAATCTGTCTTCAAATCTGCCATGTCTGTCTTCAAATCTGTCTTCAAATTTTCCATGTCTCTCTTCAAATCTATCTTCAAATCGTCCATCTTAGCTTCCATGCCATTTATCTTATATTCCACGCCATTTATCTTAGCTTCTGTTAACTTTTGTGAGCGTGACATTTGTTGCACTTGTTCTTGTAATATTGATATATCATGTAGCATTTCTTCCTCTTCTTCATGAGTCATGCTAGAGATTTTAGGTTCCTTACCATGTGTTTTCATTTTCTTTCCTCGGGGAATTAGTTACCAATAATAATGCTTTACTATGCCCTTTGAATTCCGTTAAACCAAGCTTACACAAAAATTTAAAAAAAATCTACACACCTTTTTTCAGTTTATAGAAGCCTGATATTGAATCTGAGGTATCTCTATAATTTTGGATCATCCAGTTCTAAAATTGTGACCTGTAGTAGCCTTCTGCTTCCTCTTTCCAATGCTACAAGTCTGACCCAAATTGGATTCTCCAAGGAAGAGTTATGTGAAATCTCCCACAATGACTTGCTTTTAGACTAGTTCAGTAGAGTGAACTTGTACGACGTGCCACGAGTCGCTGTTTTAACCTTTAGATCTGACACACGAATACAAGAAACTATAGTTCGTCTTCTTTCTGTACCTTCTTATGAGATTTCAATCCAATCCCCAGAGAGAAAGTTATGACGATTTTCCCCAGGTCACCTGTTTTGAATGTAATTCAGGAGTCTGAAAAAAGACCAACTTCCTCAGATCATATCTCCACAAATATTGCGCGAACATATCTGAAATTGGAACCCAAGGTTCAGCGCAATTTCTTCTCAAATGGGTTTTTTTTGTGACTTGTGAAACGTCACAGAAAAAAAGTTATAGTGAAAATTCCACGATGACCTGTTTGGAGTAGCGAAACCCTAGAATCCAAAGCTCTGATACCAAATGTTATGAAACTAGCTCAAGAAAAGATAGAAAAGATAGATCAACGCCTTAGAATTCAGCCTCTTCGAGGGGGCAACCTCCTTTACATTACATAAATGAACAATTCTTGGATGATACAAATGACAAAACCTCCTTTCTATATATAGGAGTCTAAGGAGTCACAATATAATCCAGCCGACCTAACAATAATAACATAAAGCCACAAAAATAACAATAGAGGGACTCTATGGGGCACAGAAATAACAACATGGGGGTAATAGGGGCACAACAATATAAATAAGGGGTATAACTACAATAGTAATGGGGTAATCACTAGTATTATAGGGACCCAACATGTTTACACAACATATAACTTGCAAGACTTACAAATAATCAAACATCAAATATCGATAATGGATGTTGGAAACATTTCTCAAGAAGCCGATGTTAACAGGGAGTCAAAACATAGGAATAAAGGCATAAATCCTACACAACAATATCCAAAATCCACAATGCTACTAGTGCAACATCATCCTCCATCCTAAGAAAGAGAAATACCCATAGAACTGGAAAAATCATTCATGGTGAGCTATCCAGTCATTAAGATGATGAAGAGTCTCTTCAGAAATTCTTTATAGACAAAGGGCATACAGTTCAAACAACCAAATCCAAAACTTCCATAAATAGAGAAGGCATTCAATAAGCTATATACGTGGAAAATGACAAAAATGTTCCACCTTACTAGGTTGTTTCCCGTTTAGCAGAGAATCATAAGATAATGGAGAAGACTGTAAAAGGGGTCATTATTTTTTATGAACTTCCTGTCACATTGCAAAATGAAAAATATGAGAAGGGAACAAATTAGAATTGAAAAGGTAAAAGTTCACAATAAAAAGATTATTGACAATGAGAAAATGGACATTAGTTTCTCTAATTTTGGATTGGAGAGGCTTATGGTATTCCATCACTCTCACAATGATGCACTTGCACAAATTGTTTAGGAATAGATAGTAGAAAATCTAAGACTAAAAAAGAGATGAAAAGAGTTAGAAGACATTCTAAATCTATTTCCTCTATTAATGAATCCACAAGAAATACAATCACCATCATTGTCAACTTCTACTATTACAAGACTACATGGATCTAATAAGGTTTTCATTCTATTTAATGCAGTCAAATCATATATCATCAATAACATATGCCAAAGGTTAAAAATTATTCATTATGCATGGCAAGAAGTTTTCAATTTAACACATTTGCATCAGGAACATAACGCCTTTGTGAATTTGGTTGATAGTAATATTGAGGAAGATAGAAAATTAATTCACAATGATTTAGTAACTCTTAGATAGAGACTTGCATTGCTCTTCGATATAGAGAAGAAAAACCAAGGGCTTCAAGATGATAATCGAATAAAGAAATTGGAATTTGGATGGCTGGAGAGAGTCAATACACTTGAGGAAATGTTTTATTAGTGTGACAACCTAAGCAGGAGACTAAGAGATTCCTATCTAATGGTAACAAAAATTATACAATTCTTAGACGATGCATGCATCCTATACAATTCTCAATTAATTTGAAGAAATACATTAAAAGTGGAATTGGACCAGCCAAAATAATCAATGGCAATGAAGTTTGATGGCATTCTTAATTTTACTACATAATAAATTACCAAATGTTTAATTAATTTTGTTAAAGTCAATAACAAGAGCTTTATCTTTGCTTCTTAGATGTGAGAAGACGCTAGAAAAAATGAAAAGGAGATATTCAATAAAAAATTCAAAATGGAAATTATATTTTCTCCTGACTGAGATTACATTACAACGATGGCCAACTAATTTTTTGAACAAATCATGAACTTTTAAGACATCTGATAGAAGCACAGTCATGGTGGACACATTTTCATACTGTAAGTTTTGTCAAATTCTTCAACATTTGAATTTTTGTCAGCTAATATTAGATAATTTAGCTTTATTGATAATGTTATGGTGACATTTTCTAATTACTATAAACAAATTCCTCCTTTTTTTTATCACATATTCCCTTTTCCATATTACGTTTCACAGGAGCATGATTCGAGTTCCTATTGGAAAAAACACATTTAATTTTGTTAGACTAGGCAGTAACTCCTCAACACAAATTGATTTGTATATTCCATTCCTTTATGTTGGTCTTTATTATATACATGAGGGAGAGACTGTTTACTTCATCTCCCGATGACTATTCATATTAATTATTATTTATTATCACCCAATCCTGATGATTAGGTGTCAACATTCCCCCCTTAATCTGAAGGGATGTTGGTGAGTCCAAGCATCATTCTCAATCGTTCAAGCTTCTCTCTTCAAGCGCTTTGGTGAAGATGTCTGCAATTTGATCACTAGTGGAACAATGATGGAGATGGATTGTTTTGGCCTCAACATGATGTTGAATCAGATGATATTTAGTATTGATGTGCTTCGTTTGATCATGGAACTTCGGGTTCTTGGCCAAATTTATTGTAGAGGTATTGTAAGTCATGAGTGGAGTTGATTGTACTTGTTTTACCTGCAAATCTTCAAGAATTTTCCTGAGCCACATAATTTCTTTTGTTGCTTTCGCTACTACCATGTATTCTGCTTTTGTTGTGGAATCTACTGGAACTGATTGTTTGCGTGATCTCCAGGAGACAGCTCCTGATCCAAGACTCATAGCATATCCTAAAGTAGATACCCCGATTTCTTTGTCTCCATCGAAGTCTGAATCAGAGTATCCTATCATGCTGAAGCTGTCCACCTGTGTATACTTGATTCTAAAGTCTTGAGTTCCCTTCAAGTACCTTAGAACTCTTTCTACAGCAGACCAATGTCCCTCACAAGGCTTTTACATAAACCTAGAGAGGATTCCAACAGCAAATGAAATGTCTGGTCTGGTAGTAGTTAGGTAGTTGATACTTCCTACAAGCTGTCTATACTTTGTTTCATCCTCAAATTCTTTTCCTTCAATAGATGTGAGCTTTAAGTTTTGTTCCATTGGAGTGGTAAGAGGATTACATTCTGTCATGCCAAACCTATTAAACAAATCTCCAATGTACTTCTTTTGAGAAAGAAATATGGACTTCGGATGTTGGGTTATTTCAATACCAAAATAGCAATGAACATAGCCAAAATTAGTCATTTCAAGACTTTTTCCCAATTCCTTCTTTATGGATGCAATGCAGCTTTCATTGTTCCATTTCATCAAAAGATCATCTACATATACCACAAGGTATACAACTGTTTTTCCAACTTTCTTGACAAATAAAGTTGCATCATCAAGATCATAATGTTTGAAATTGAGTTTCAGAAGATGCACTGTTAGATTTTCATACCAGGCTCACGGTGCTTGTTTGAGGCCATACAAGGACTTCACCAGTTTTCATACTTTATGTCCATGTCCTTTCACAACAAATCCTTCAGACTGGGACATAAAAAGCATTCTATTTTAGATCTCCATTTAAGAAAGTAGTTTTTACATCCATTTGATGGACTTTCCAACCGTTCTGAGCTGCTAGGGAAAAGAGTGTCTAAATGGTAGCCCATTTTGTTGTGGGGACAAAAGTCTCCTCATAGTCGACCCCTTCCTTTTGTGCAAAACCTTTTGCCAGAAGCCTAGCTTTGTGCTGGTCAAGTGAGCCATCAGCTTTATACTTGTTCTTGTATACCCACTTGCAGCCAATTGGTTTGGTTCCTAATGGAGGATCAACCAGTTCCAAGTGCCATTCTTTATGAGGGCATCATACTCCTTTTGCATTGCTTCTTTCCATTCATCATGATAAACAAATTATTTGAATGAATTTGGTTCAAAATCTGTAGACAAGTTCAATTCACAATCATAAGAAACATCCATATCAATAGGTGAATTAGAGTCATCTACATCACCTCCATTTTGCCGGGTTGAATTTCTAGTTCCTGTCTTTCCAACCTCATCAAGATGAACACTTTCAAGTGTCTTTGTCAGCCACTTTGGGGGACCATTTCAGATGGTCCAGGCTGCTCTGCTGATTGAGTTGGGACTGAATCAAGATTGAGTCTCCCAATTCTATCAATCACATCACTTAAAGCATCATCCATTGTTGGAGTTTCATGTAGGGGAGAGTGTTCTTCAGAAGAAGATTCCACATGTTGATCTATTATAGCAATCCCCCCTTCAAGATGTGGAATCTTATTATCAAATTCCTGAAATGATTTTTGTTTTGCGAATCTATCCAAGCGATCAAGTTTCTGCTCAATGACATTGTCAGTTTTGGATGATTCAAGAAAAATTACATCTCTAGATACAACAAACTTTTTGTTTACTTCATCAGAGAGACGGTATGCTTTGGAGGTGTTTGAATACCCCAGGAAGATACATTTACGACTTCTAGCACCAAGTTTGTTTCTATGTACCTTTGGTATCAAGGTATAATAGGTGGAACCAAAGACCCTGAGATGCTTTACCAAAGGAACATGTCCATACCACATTTCATATGGAGTCTTGTTTCTAATAGCATTAGATGAACATCTATTCTTTATATATGCAACATATAGAACATAATCATCCCAAAACATTATCTTTACATTTTTGAAGAAGAGCATGGATCATACCATATTTAAGATTGTCCTATTCATTCTTTCACCTACACCATTCTGTTGGGGATTATAAAGCACAATTGTTTGATGTTTGATACCATGTTGGCGAAGATAGTTTTCAAATTCATTTGATGTGTATTCTTTTCCATTATCAATGTGAATAGACCCAATACGAGATTGTGCATCATTTTCAATCCATTTACGAAATTTCTTGAATATTTGAAAAGCATCAAATTTGTTCTTCAATAAATAAAACCAACACATTCTGGTGTAGTCATCAATAAATATCATCATATATTTATTTCCATTTGCAGAAGGAACAGGCATTGGATCACATAAATCTGAATGAATGAGTTCAAGTTTTCTGTGTGCTCTTGGATGTGAATAATGAAAATACTGTTTGCTATGCTTTCTTAGAATGCAAGCATCACATTGCTTAAATTTCCTAGGAATTGTAGACAAACTAGCAACACCATTTTTCTTCAACAAGCAGAGGTTGTCATAGTTCAAATGTCCAAGTCTAGAATGCCATAATAAACTTGATGGAAGTGTACCTTCTTCATGATGATAATTGTATGAGAAATGTTGTGCACGAGCAGAGGTACCTTGTAGCTTGAGAATTTATTTCTTCTATTCCCCTCATGACAAGTGAGTGGTCAGATGCTTTTCTCACCTCAAGCTTGCCATGAAACATATCAATGGAGTGACCTTGCTGGTGGATGTGGACCAAGGATAGCAAGTTTTGTTGGAAATAATACTGAGAGGGGGGTGAATCAGTATTATCAGATCAATCAAACTTTTCAATGCTCAGAAACATATACGCTACTTCAGTTAGGTGAACCAGCGTGTACACGCTACTGTGGTTAAGTAAAACAGCGTATAAAAGAAAACTCATAATTTAGTTAGCTTATCTTCAGTTAAGTTCATCAGGACATTATTCACCTCATTAACAGTAAGCAGGTGCAGTATAACAGAACAAATCAAAAACCACACACATGAACACCAAGATATAAGGTGGAAACCCAATGTGGGTGAAAACCACCTGCTGCAAGTTGTCTCTATCTTTCTTTAATAAGAAACTTCAGTTTACAATATTTTGTACTGGTGCAGCCTTGTACCAGTACGCAGGCTACAACCTGCAGAAGGCTACAACCTTCTCTCGTTCTCCAAACTTCCTTGGAAGGGAGCTCCAACCCCCTTTGCTCTTGTACTAGCCAAGATACTAGTACGTAGGTGCTGGCCTACAATCTTCTTTCTTTCAGGTATCACTTTTCATACATTTTCAGACTGGATATTCCTGAAGCACATCATTCAATCTGTAGAACCCAATTCATTCAACTTTCATAACAGATCCATGAAGCATAAAACAACCAATACTAGAATTATCAAACTTTGAATCACTGAACCACTGAACCCTGTCAATCACCAGATACCAGAACCCAGAGCAGTCTACAGAACTCTGCAATAACAGTCAGATCCAACTGCAAAACCCAAAATAAGCTTTAAGAGATGTACGCTACTTCAATGAGCGAAACCCGCGTGTACACGCGTTTTTACTTAAGCCAACCTGCGTACAGATCTAAAAATAGATTCTCTCAACTTGCAGCTGTACCAGACATCAGTTAGATCCAGAACATAATATTGCGACAGTATGCAGATCTAGAAATACGCATAATCAACCATATCATAATAGAGCATTTCAAACCATTAGATCCCGATTTGTCCTTAGATCTAGTCTTCCATCCGCCGATGTGATTTCTCCTTAGCTCATATCAAGCAACCCGAACCCTGCATATCAGATCTCTTTCTCTCTTAGATATTCAAGCCTTGTCGAAAGATGATCTTGCCTAATGATCTTCTTCTCCTTATATAGCCTTAGCCTTTCTCAATACCAAGAGCCAAAACCATAGTAACACAATACCATCAACTTTAAAACTAGGGATCGACACGCCCGTCGAGACATAATGATCCGAAATCATAGGCACAACTTCCAAGGACTAACCACCATGGACCAAAGGAATCTTTCCACATACACGCGCTTTTTCTGAATCGAACTAGCGTGTACACGCGACTTGGGCTTAACGAAACGGCATGTATGAGCTTCCTTGGCATGCTGTACTGAGATCTGTCTTCTGATTAAGTTGCCATCACCTGTACCAACCTCTGAGTGAGTTGCCATCAAGGACAACACTTAAATCATAATGCCAACAATCTCCCCCTTTGGACTTGATGGCAACCACCACACCAAGTCACTCTCCCCCTTTGACATCAAGGGCAAAGGGCTGTGCTCCCCCTGAGGACATGCTGATACCTCTGCTTGGCTGTGCTGACTCGTGCTCCTCCCCCTGACAGTAGGCCAGATCTGCAAAAGATGTTCTTCAACAAGAACCAAGACTTATACACCATAAGGGACCGTCCTATCACCAAAAGACTCAATACATACATCCATACTCCCTACCAAGAGGGGACAAATCAGAAACAACCAATTATATTACAGCATTCATCCCAGGCATAGTGGGGAAACCAACATAGGCCGTTACATGACCTTGACACCATAAAGAAATATGACAAGAGAGATACATGACATAGAGACAACAGATCTAGACCAAGACTTAGGAAAGGCACCAGCAGCATCTGATAAACATCTTGTTAGATCAGCAACCAGGATTTCTTTCTGAGCTCCTTCTCCTGAAACCAACAACCAAAACATCTGAATGCCAACAATGCTTTATGAGACTTTTAAGCTGCTCCCCCTGAACCTGTGCCTGTTGCACTCCCTGAAACTGTGCCTGAAGAATTCTGACATTCCCATTGCTGTTCAGAACTCCAGAGTTTGCCCTTGCTGTTCAGAACTTCATATACGCGATTTTTCCTGTATAAAACAGCGTATGTGCGCGGATATACTTTCTGCAACAAGCGTCCAACATATACGCGACTTACCCCATCATGAAACCGCGTGTATACGCGCATATCCCTTCCGTAACCTGCGTATACCAACTTTTCTGTAGAACAAACAAACTTCAACAACAGGATGAAGCATCAACTACTCCCAGCTTTTGTCTGAGATATTCAAAAGTTTCCCTGGGCAGTGGTTTTGTGACAATATCAGCAACTTGCTCCTTAGAAGGAACATACTCCAACTTGACCTTCTGCTCAAGCACTTGTTCCCGAAGAAAATGGTACTTGATTGGTATGTGCTTGGTCTTTGAGTGCATGACTGGATTCTTTGAAATGCTGATTGCACTTGTATTATCACATAAGATAGAGACAGGTGGAGTGCAAGTGATTTGAAAGTCCTGCAAGGTCTGCATCATCCAAAGAAGTTGTGTGCAACAAGATGCTGCAGCCACATATTCTGCTTCAGCTGTAGATAAGGCAATCGAACTTTGTTTCTTGCTGAACCAAGATACTAATCTGGAACCCATGAAGAAAGCACCTCCACTTGTGCTTTTCCTATCATCCACACTTCCAGCCCAATCTGCATCTGTGTAAGCATGAAGAGTGAGATCTGTATTTCTAGGATACCATAAGCCATAGTTTTGGGTCCCTTGAAGATATTTGAAGATTCTTTTGACTGCCTGAAGATGAGTTTCCTTTGGGTTGGCTTGAAATCTTCCAACCATTCCTACTGCATGTGTAATATCTGGTCGAGTACCTGTCAAATAAAGCAAACTCCCCAATCATGGATCTATAAGTGGGTTGGTGAACTGCTGCTGATTCATCATTTGCACTGAGGCTGCATCCTGTAACCATGGGTGTACATACTGGCTTTGACTCTTCCATGCCATACTTCTTCAAGATCTGCTTGAGGTATTTGGTTTGAGACAAGAAGATACCTCCTTCATTTTGTTGGATTTGCAATCCAAGAAAATATGTCAATTCTCCAAGAAGTGACATTTCGAATTCTTTCTGCATAACCAAGGCAAAGTTTTGACTCATGGTCTCTTCATTGCTGCCAAAAATAATATCATCTACATAAACAACAAGAATTAGCAATTTGTTATTTTCAACTTTTATATAGAGATTGCTATCTGCTGATCCTTTTGAAAAGCCTTGTTGGTGAAGATATTTGTCCAACCGATAGTACCAAGCCCTTGGAGCTTGTTTGAGTCCATAGAGTGCCTTTTTCAATTTACATACAAGGTTTGGGTCATTCCCAAGAATGAAACCATCTGGCTGTTCAATATATACTTCTTCTTCTAAGTCTCCATTCAGGAAGGCTGATTTCACGTCCATTTGAAATACCTTGAAATTTTGAAAGCTTGAGAGAGCAAGGAACATTCGGATGGCCTCTAGTCTTGCCACAGGAGCAAAGGTCTCTTCAAAATCTATTCCTTCTTGCTGTGCATACCCTTTACAAACAAGTCTGGCCTTGTTTCTAATTACTTCTCCATTTTCATTTAATTTATTCTTGAAGACCCATTTTGTTCCTATTACATTCTTATCTTTTGGTCTAGGAACTAATTCCCAAGTGTTGTTCTTTTCGATTTGCTCAAGTTCTTCATCCATTGCTTTGACCCAACATTCATCTTTGCATGCCTCTTTCACATTTTGTGGTTCAATGGAGGAGAGTAGTGCCAAGTAGCTTGAAGCTTCTGCAAGTGTCCTTCTTGTTTGTACTCCTGTTTCTTTCTGCCCCACAATCTGAGTTTCTGGATGATTCTTTTGGACATATCTGGATGGAGTCTTCTCTTCTATTTCTTGTCTGCTCCTCTGGTTCTTCTTGAGATTCTTCTTCTTCTTGAGGTTCTTCTTCTTCATTATTTCGCCTTTGAGAGTAACCTTCATCTTCTTCAATATCTTCATGATGAACTTGCCTAGGAATATATCCCTTCTCATCAACCACTATATCAATACTGTCAACAATTCTGCCAAGTCTTTTATTGTAGCACTTGTATGCTTTGCTATGTGGAGAATAACCAAGAAGAATGCCCTCATCTGCTCTAGGTTCAAGTTTGCCAAGTTGCTCATCAGTATTCTTGATATAACATTTGCTCCCAAAGATTTTGAAGTGCTTCACGGAAGGAGTTTTACCACTCCAAAGCTCATGAGGTGTTTGAGTGCTGTTTACTCGGCCATTTGTTTTGTTAAGAATAATAACAGCAGCATGTGCAGCTTCACCCCAGAAGGTTACAGGAGTACCTGATTCATCGAGCATAGCACGAGCCATTTGTTGGATAGTTCTGTTCATTCTTTCCACAACCCCATTTTGCTGAGGAGTTCTAGCTGTAGAGAATTCTCTTCTTATCCCATGTTCATCGCAGAAATCGAAAAATTCATTTGATGTGAACTCCCCACCTCTGTCAGATCTGAGGCACTTAATTTTTTGTCCTGATTCATTTTCAGCCAATGCTTTGAAGGATTTGAATTTTTCGAATGCTTCATCTTTGTGCTTCATAAGCCCTAACCAAACAAACCTTTAGAAATCATCAATGAATAATATCAGATATTCTTCTCCTCGAGGTGTCCTTTTCCTAAATGGACCACATACATCTGTATGGACTAGCTCAAGAGGCAAGCTAGCTGATCCTTCCTTCTCTGGAAAGTTAGTTCTGGTTTCTTTCCAAACTGACAAGATTTGCATATGGTGTTGTCTGGAATTTTGATATCTGGAAGATCGCGAACTGCCTGATATTTGCATGCTTTCCTTATTTGTGAGAAACTTAGATGTCCCAACCTTCGATGCCATAACCAGTGCTCTTCATCCTTGCTAAGATAGCATTGTTGTTGTCCTTCTTCAAATATGTACAGATTATTTGGAGTTCTTTTGCCCTTGAGAACTGTTTTTACCTGTATCAAGATCACGAACAAGACATCCATTCGATCTAAAATAACCTCGGTTTTTGATCACACATCTGGCTGACACTTAGAAGATTATGCTTCAATCCATCAACATATAAAACATTTCCAGCCTTGACCTTTTCTTTCAAAGGAGCAATACCTTTTCCTTTTATAGTTGCAGGAGTATCATTTCCAAAAGAAACTTTCTTTCCCTTTTCTAAAGTAGAATAAGATTCAAGTTTTTCTTTATCACCTGTCATATGTTTCGAACATCCACTGTCAATGTACCATAGATTTTCCTGTCCTTCTGCATAAAATGCTATCCCACATCTTTCTGTTTGAGGTTCCTTTATTCTCCATGTTTTGGTGCTTGTGGCTTGTTCCTTTTTCTCCTGAAACCTGCTCCTGCATTCAGAGTCTTTATGACCAAAATTATTGCAAATAGAACATTCAACTTCATTTTCAAGAACCGAAAAGTTGTTATAGGTCCTTTTTGTAATCCCTGTCATACTTCTTTGTTTTTGAGCTTCCCTAGTCATGATTGTTTTATATGCAACACATTGAGCTGCTTTGTGACCAAAGTTGTGGCAAGAAAAGCATTGTCCATTGAAGAAGCTTCTGCGGTTATTGAATCTACCAACCAACTGATTGTAATTTCTATTTTCATCTATTCTTGAGCCAAACTGAGAAGATTTTACCTATGGTTGGTTGTAGCTTTTGTTTATCCTTAAGGAGGATTGTCCCTAATAGTTTCTGTTTGTAATTCGTCCCTGCTTTACCTGATTATCTTCATTGTTCTTCCGCTCATTTCTTCTTGCTGCATCAAGATAACTTTTTGAGGTGGATGCTTGAGAGGTTTCTCCATTATAGCCCAAACCTGTCTTGTTTAGAGGAGACCGCTGCACACTGATAATCTCATCCAAAGTTTCATATCCTTTGACAAATTTAAGATTAATAGCTTTTGTTTTCTCAATTTCTTTTCTGAGACCAACAATTTCACCTTCTAGTTTTTCAAGATGTTTTTCCTTTTCATCAATCTGAAATTGCAAAGTATCAATGATCACATTCTTTTCTTCTATGCCTCTCTTGAGTCTAGTGATTTCATTATAGAGATTATCCACATCTACAGCATCCTCATAATCATCATCTTCAAATGCCATTAACAACTTATATTTATTACCTTGTTCCTCTTCATCACTGTTTGATAAGCCATCACTATCTTCATGGGTGTAGTAGCTTTTCTTATTTGCACTTTGTTTCTTGTTCCATCTAGCAGGTTCTTTTCCTTTATCCTTATAAGGACATTTTGCAGCATAATGACCTACTTTCCCACAAGCAAAGCATTTGAAAGGTAGCTTACCTCTGAACCTTCCAGAACCCCTTTGAAGATTTCTGACAAAATTTGATTCTTCTTCCTCTTCTTCTGGAACATGGCTTGCTTCATAGTAATCTTCTTTTCCTGATGCCTTAAAAGCAGCTTCCCTTCTGTCAGATGGACCTCCCTTTCTCATTTCATAAGCGGTTAGAATTCCATGTAGCTGAGACATAGTGAGAACACGGAGATTTTCTTTTTCTTCTATTGCAGATACTTTAGATTCAAACTTGGGGATAATGATCTTAGAATCTTTTGAACTACTATAGTTTCTCTTATTTCTTCACCCAAATTTTTCATACAATTAACAATCTCATCTACCCGAAGAAAAATTAGCCACACTTTCATCATTATACATCTTGAGAGTCTCATATTGAATCCTGAGAGTTTGAAGTTTAGCTTGCTTTACCTGTTCATCTCCTTCATAGCTAGTGATCATTTTGTCCCATATTTCTTTTGCTGATTTGAAGTGCATGACCTTCATGAATTCTGTTTGAGATATACTTCCTAATAGAGTACTGACTGCTTTTGCATTTGTTTCATACTTCTTTTTCTCAGCTGGATCTGTAGGAGTAGCTGAAGGAAAAGCATAGCCTGTTTCTACAATGTTCCAAACTTCTGTACCAAGAGATTGAAGATATGCAGTAACTCTTACCTTCCAATAATTGAAATTTGTCCCATCAAAAATCGGTGGCCTGATTGATGCTTCTTTCTCGTAGCTGCTCATGATGAATGATCTACCTTCAAGCGATCAAGCTTCTCTGAAGGACCTGCTCTGATACCAATTGTTGGAAATAATACTGAGAGGGGGGGTGAATCAGTATTATCAGATCAATCAAACTTTTCAATGCTCAGAAACATATACGCTACTTCAGTTAGGTGAACCAGCGTGTACACGCTACTGTGGTTAAGTAAAACAGCGTATAAGAAGAAAACTCATAATTTAGTTAGCTTATTCTTCAGTTAAGTTCATCAGGACATTATTCACCTCATTAACAGTAAACAGATGCAGTATAACAGAACAGATCAAAAACCACACACATGAACACCAAGATATAAGGTGGAAACCCAATGTGGGTGAAAACCACCTGCTGCAAGTTGTCTCTATCTTTCTTTAATATGAAACTTCAGTTTACAATATTTTGTACTGGTGCAGCCTTACCAGTACGCAGGCTACAACCTGCAGAAGGCTACAACCTTCTCTCGTTCTCCAAACTTCCTTGGAAGGGAGCTCCAACCCCCTTTGCTCTTGTACTAGCCAAGATACTAGTACGTAGGTGCTGGCCTACAATCTTCTTTCTTTCAGGTATCACTTTTCATACATTTTCAGACTGGATATTCCTGAAGCACAACATCACAATCTGTAGAACCCAATTCATTCAACTTTCACAACAGATCCATGAAGCATAAAACAACCAATACTAGAATTATCAACTTTGAATCACTGAACCACTGAACCCTGTCAATCACCAGATACCAGAACACAGAGCAGTCTACAGAACTCTGCAATAACAGTCAGATCCAACTGCAAAACCCAAAATAAGCTTAAGAGATATACGCTACTTCAATGAGCGAAACCCGCGTATACACGCGTTTTTACTTAAGCCAACCTGCGTACAGATCTAAAAATAGATTCTCTCAACTTGCAGCTGTACCAGACATCAGTTAGATCCAGAACATAATATTGCGACAGTATGCAGATCTAGAAATACGCATAATCAACCATATCATAATAGAGCATTTCAAACCATTAGATCCCGATTTGTCCTTAGATCTAGTCTTCCATCCGCCGATGTGATTTCTCCTTAGCTCATATCAAGCAACCCGAACCCTGCATATCAGATCTCTTTCTCTCTTAGATATTCAAGCCTTGTCGAAAGATGATCTTGCCTAATGATCTTCTTCTCCTTATATAGCCTTAGGCCTTTCTCAATACCAAGAGCCAAAACCATAGTAACACAATACCATCAACTTTAAAACTAGGGATCGACACGCCCGTCGAGACATAATGATCCGAAATCATAGGCACAACTTCCAGGACTAACCACCATGGACCAAAGGAATCTTTCCACATACACGCGCTTTTTCTGAATCGAACTAGCGTGTACACGCGACTTGGGCTTAACGAAACGGCGTGTATGAGCTTCCTTGGCATGCTGTACTGAGATCTGTCTTCTGATTAAGTTGCCATCACCTGTACCAACCTCTGAGTGAGTTACCATCAAGGCCAACACTTAAATCATAATGCCAACAAGTTTTCTCTTCAGCTGTGGGAGATAGAGAACATCAATGCAGAAGAAATCTGGAAGACCAATCAATTGAAGCTTG